>JANSTU010029189.1:0-12288 GCA_027564075.1 Bolitophila hybrida
CGTCATCAGAAATGTAAACACTTTCAAAAAAATTACCAAACATTTCGCATATGTCCTCGATATTAGAAGATTTCGCAGCATCACACCTCATCATTGAAGGAAAACCTTTAGTCTTTTTCTTAGTGTCCACATAAGACCAGAATTTAGATTATTACAATTAAAGTTGTTTGTCGTCCTTGTCACGGAAGTAGTGGGTCCAGCATCGTTGATGACGTCACGTCGTCAGTGTCACCATTGCTGGTGAAATGATGGAGGCTAAGCTATTGGCAAGAGACGAATGTCTATAGAGAGACGATGTCTATAGCTTCCCCTACTTTAAACTGAAGTTCTCCAGGGAAATCTGCAACACAGGGTAACGATTAGTAAAATCAGAGCTGTCATCAAACGATTTAAAATCCCCTGATATTCCGCACCCACCCATTATCTAACTAAAGTGGAGATTATGTCAACTACATTAATACATTAATTTTAAGATCCTGTGAAATAACTACAAAGATAGCCTTTTTAAATAACAATGTTTCTTCTTCAAGGCTGCATCGAATTTTTCCAACAAAGCACAATAATACTGCCTGTTATCGTCCTTCCTTTCTCCAAATAGTCGATGAAGATTATATCTTTCGAATCCCAGAAAACTGTGGCCATAACCTTTCCGGCCGATAATACCATTTTTGCCTTCTTTGGACGTTCGTTCGGAGAAGTCCACTGTTTCGACTGTTCCTTGGTCCCTGGTGACTAATGGTGGATCCACGTTTCGTATAAGGTCACGTAACGGCGAGAAACTCCTTCGAATTGCCCTTAAACATTCTCAAACACTCCTCTTAAGTAATTTCACGAACTTTTGCCACGGATTTAGCAAGCGCGGCACCCATTTCGCCGATAGTTTCATCATGCCTAATTTATTGTGCAGAATATTGTGTATACGTTCCACTGACAAGCCTACCATCTAAGCAATCTCACGCACCTTCAATCGACGATCCGCCAATACGATATCATGGATTTTATTCACATTTTCTTTCGTGGTTACTGTTTTTGGGGCACCAGGGCGTTCCACGTCAAAAACAGATGTTCTCAAAAACAAGAATCGGAGAACAGAATGGTATTGCTCTTTTTCCATGGTTGCAAAAAACTCCAAACACGTCGTACTCAAATGACTGTTAAAATTAAACTAAACGTCGGATTTCCATCGGGTGACATCTGACATGTGTCCTAATAATGATTGTACTAAAAAATGGTATGTAGATTTTTGCTCAGAAACGCCATCCGGATACTTATCAAACAACTCTCGTAGTAGAAGAATTCAAAGACAATTTGCGCATTTGTATAGCAACAACAACGTTGTACTTAGCTTATGAGGTACTTATGCCTTAAGGTAGCATACCTAGCTATTATATGTCAGATACACCTAGTTCTTTCCAGATAACTCGTATTTCTCTTCGTGATCTCTGCTTAATTTTCAATCTCAATTTCAATCAAAAGTTATCGATGACAGCTCTTTGACACACATATCCGTTTGGCCACACTGCTTTCGAATTTAAAATATTTAGGGAATTCTCCACGGATCGCCTCTGGCTTATTCGTTAACCTACTTTTCTATATCTCTGGCTCAATTGCAGATTTTACTAACGAAAACTAAATACTCAAATCTTAAAATTTTCCACAATTAATACCAAGAAGAGTGTGTTCTTCTATTTATCAATGTATATAAGTAATATGCAAATATTAACTTAAATTTTATTGCATATATTAAAATAATGTTTACAAGTAGTATACTTTGCTCGTTATGCACTGTATCTATATCAACTATATATGTCAATATACATCATGTATATTACATATTTATTTTATATACTATATAATTATGTTTATTGTATAAATATGGGCTAATATAGATTTTCTCAAGCCATAAACATTTTGGATGAAACTGGTGTGAATTACATGTATTTCGCAATGTGGGCATAAATTTCAACAAGACTATCGAAGATACAAATTACATATAACACATACGACACGTTGTAGACAGGTATTTGAGATAATTTAATTATGTTTACAAGCACTTATAAAGGTAAATACCAAATTTCACTGATTTAAAAAAAATCTCACTTTTTTCTATATAATGGCGTTTGATATGGTAATTTAGACTATTCTATATATTTTTATTAAAATCAACATTTACGGGTCAACACCAAATTTTCGAAAGTCAAAGCGATTCTTTAGGTCGTAATTAGATGAAAAAAAATATATGGCATGAAAAAGTTTGCTTTTGTATTTAGGAGACCGATTTAACGATATTTTTCAAAATCTGTGGTTTTAATTTTTAATTGAAGATGAATTTAAATAAACATGTTTTTTTTTATTTTTATTAAGTTTTATTATCAAAACAACTTACAAAAAAGTAGAAAATAATTTAAAAGTGCACGCTTTTACTTTCTGTCAATAATGCCCAAATAAAGTCTCCCATCATGTTTTCATTGTATTGGTCTTGATAACGCTTCGAAGCTCATAATAAAATAAAAAGTTTCCCTTGCATTTCTGAATACGCTCCTATTTATCTAAATGAGCATGCAGCATATGTATTTTAAATGACATCCTGCAGTCCATGACCTTAAAATTGTTTATCATATCCTCAACTAGCTTTTCGTAGTTATCAGCTTTGTTATTTCCTAATAATCCAGAATCGACTGCTTTGAAACTATTTTAACTCACTTTTTGAGTACGATTCAGCAACATTGAACATTGAACAAAAACTCCAGCCTTAATCTTTGCTTCTGATAACTTCACTGCTCAATCAATGATGACTGCCAAGCTTCCTTTGGTATGACAATTTCTGGGCTTTTAGCAAAAATTGTCGCTTTTCAGCCGACATACCGTGCATTCCTTCAAGCACAGCGTCCTTCCGCACTGGTTAAGTTCATGTTTGTAATCCTCCAATGTCTAGTTCCAGCAACCTTTTGAAAGTAATCGAGATCAATCACGGATCTTTAATATCTTTAAAAAATAGAGTTCATAATTAAATTATGAATTATGATTAAATTATAATTTCCGAAACCGACCTCCTTCCCAGTAACAATGTAGCGTAGTAACTAAATTTTTTTCGGTACAGTCAAGAAACCAGACCAAAGAAGCACTGGTATTTTATCAAGAAGCCACATCGCGGCCTCTCCAAAATACATCTGCCTGGAATCTGTGTTCTCATCTTGAAACGGCAATTCTGGTAAAAACAGGCACTAACAAATCTTTTCTTTTTGTTTACAGCGTACAGATTTCACCAAGGACCCTAAGTATTTGACGTGAGAAACCTCGACAAAATTTCAAAAAAATTGCTTACTTGCTCATCGTGGGTGGCGACCTCAACGCAAGGCACGAACACGCACTGGAACAACCTTAATAACTGTCAAAGTGGCACTGCTCTCTACTACTGGCTGAGGCAAAACGGACGATTTCACGGTATCAAGATCGCCCACACTTTGTATCATACCTTCCAAAACATAAAAAATGTTCTGGTGCGCATAGGAACTCAAACATCTCTGCGCTGACAAATCCATTGACGATCACCTAGGAGACACTTGACCTCCTAATGGCTAGTCTGCTTGCTAAATACTTTGAATGGGTTCACCAGCAGAATGACTATCTGGGGGATCCGGTCTTCAACAGAATCGAATTTAAAGGAACATTCGCTCACATTACTCTACAGTAATTCTATGCCAGCCAATCCTACACTTAATGTCTTTCCAGAACACCACCTGCTCAACTATGCAAGCCTGCGCAACATCATCCTATATCACGCTAATAAGAGGAGCAAAGGCCCAGACAACATCCCAATGATAGTGATCAAGAAACTGTCCAATAAATGTATAACACGGATATCCACGCTGTTTAACCACTGCTACAACATAGGTTACTTCCCGGTTGCCTCGAAAAAGGCAACAATAGTTCCAATTCTCAAGCACGGTAAACCTCCGGAAGATGCGAACAGCAACAGACAAGAGACTCCAGTATGCGGATAATGATCTCATTTACGTGTGAAAAGCAAACATGCAACTTGGACAAGACAGACTGATCACCTAGCTCTAAACGCTGAACAGCTTTTACACAACCTGGCTTATCAAGCTTAAACAGCTAAAGCGGAAGTTGTCGTGTTCAAGCCACTCCAGAAACACTGTTCGAATCACGTAAAAAGGACACACGAAAACATCAGGCTAAGTGTTGGCGGCCAAAATATCCGCTCCAACAATTCAATTCAATTCTTGGTATTATATTCAATAATACATTTTCCTTTGTTCAACAGGTATCGGGATCAATTGACAAGACGAATTTATGTAATTCGAATAACAAATCTTGTATTTATGATTTATATTCAATAAAATTTTATTTCATAGACAATATAACTAGTGCTATATTTTGTACGTTACGATCCTCGTGTTGGTGTGTGTACCTGTAAAAGGTAAGTGGTTTACCAATTTTCAAATAAGAAAACGGATTCGTGTTTTTTACACCCTGATTACACTAAATTAATATTACAGGCTCCAAAAAAAAAATATTGCATTAGAGGGTTAAACACATAACTATAGTTGTACAATGGTTTAGTTATATTTTCGGTTTTTTATACCTAAATGTGTGATTGGTATGACCAAAAAACTCGATATGCGATGACATACGAATTAAAGCAAAAAAACCTTTTTGACCGTATTGATTCGCTACTGAATCGTTAAGAAACCGTTTGAAGCAAGCGATCGATCAGACATTTTTTTTCGGTCAATACAAAATGCCCCTGAAAATTGAAAATTGTCTGTCTGAGATTTTTGGCAAAATAGGCAAAGATTTCTATAATCGTTGAATTATGAAATTGCCGCTAAAATGAAGTTATCCGTCAAAACGGCGCATATTTGGTTTATATCGGATAATTTTAACTATGTTGACTAAAGCGTTGAAAATAACCTAAAAACACGTCAAGACTTTTTCCCCCACTGAACTTAAAATAATCCATAATATAAATAATAATGAGAAATTCAATTCGAAATCGAAATATTTTTTTGGGTTTATGCAATTTCATTGCTCGCTACTGTATGTATAATAGTGTCGCAATTAGGGTCGAACTAGGCATCCCTCGGCAACATTAAAATCCCTCCTAATAGATCATGGAAAAAACTCTGTCACAAGTACATGCAATTTTTATGATGAAACATTTCATGGGTGAAAAGAAAATAATATGTATTGCGTTCAACAAATTGTAAATTGTTTTAATATCTCAGCATCAGTAGATAAGAATTTCACGATGTCCATATACTCAATTGCCCTGATTACAAACGTTCTAATCATTTTATATAGTTTACCAGTGTTGGCCAGACTGAACCTGTATAATTAAATACTTATCGCACACCTCGCACTATTTAAATAACATTAATAATATTTAAGCCAAACAAGAACAATTGCAAACATTCCAAAATGAATACCATTTTTCACATTATGATAACAGATTTACAAGTTTATGCATGTCATATGTATTTTCTTTATTTATAAGACAGATTTATATTTAGTTGGATAAATTGCTGAAGGAACTCTCCAAAACATCATTTTTAAATGTTATGTTAATCTAATTACTAAATTTCAATATAGTCAGAGTCGATTAAAATAAAATCTATACGATTTTTTACTGGATAATTAGCAATTGCCTTCTTTCATATTATTGCATCTCAGAATTCACAGAACTAGGATTATTTCGATAGCTGTATCAGGCCTATTAAATAGTGCTATGTAATATAATCGATTAAATTAATAGTTTTCGTTGAATTAATAATATCGATTATATCATGCAGAAATATTATAAATTAAGAATTCAATACACCAACATTGAATAGCCAAAATAAAATCAGATAATAAATCAGAACTGTACGATGTACGCATGATCTGCATAATCAAACATATACCATGTTAAATCGTATATAATTATTCCTTGATCTATGAACAACAACAATTTACAAAAAAACAATCGGAACTAAATGTCATATTTTACTTAGTATTATAAAAACTAGTTTGAACTCTCGCGTGAATGGCGGCGCACGTAATATCGGTGAACTCCTAGTTAGTCTCACTGATTTCTTGAGGCTGTACCGAAAATAATATGGCAATGAATTATTGGTTTTGCGTATACACACCGACAACGAATTCAATGTCAGGTGTTGTATATATATATATAGGTATGTATAGTATACAACACGCTTTTAAATTATTGTTCTTTATTTACCAGTGTGCAGATTTGGACAAAGTCAAATTATAGGCGACTAATGCAGTTGAGCGTGGAGGCATTGAAACAGGAAGTTCATATTAAATGCTTTCGATTTCTACAATCTTTCTCATCTTCACGAATGCATAGCCAAAAAAATATGACAAGTATTTTGATTGTTTGATAAATCGTTTAATATCGTATGTTATTTATTTTTTTTTCTACTAGGTATATACTTCTTATTGAAGACATGTACCTGAGATTTCTAGTATGATAAATTTATTCATAATATATAGTCTTTAAATAACATATATGTAATATACATGAGTAATTAAATCTATTTTTTTTGTAATGCATCTGTTTAATAATTTCCAGTGACAATTTATTCATCCTTGAAGACACATACATAAACATACGACACTCATAATTAAGCAAAAAATGAGGCAAAAAACATATCTTTATAAATCAATTAAAGCTGATCGCATATATTCGCATATATATTAATAAATAAAAAAATAGTAATTTTATTTAAAATTTACTGTTCTAATTTATGCGTGCTGATAAAAACTAAAGAACTTAAATAAATAAAAAAATGTCCGGAAAATAATTTAAATATGTTTAGCCCACAGATACAGATACATAGATAGGCCCTAGTGACATATATCCATTAGAAACAGTGTGCCAAGTTTTTGACATAACATATGTTTGTGTGCGTGTCTAAACCCGTTCAATTTTAACTCATGTAAACTCATTAACCCAAATTAAAAATGGACGACTTAAAAATTCCAATTACGTAGAGGGTTTGTATGTACGAAATTGAATTTTAACTCATCCGCTGTTACATTCAAGTTATTTGACAGATAAAAAAAGCATTATTTCGGTCTTTAAAAAAAAACACGTGCACGGCATTTGAAGATATATTTTGAATTTTGAATTTGAATGTTCTAGAAAGTTGTATGAAATTTAATTTTAATTAAAAAAGGACGTTTTGAAATTTAAAAAGTTATGGTTTAATAATAAAAAAAGTTTCTTTTTTATTTTTTTAAAAAAAATGTTTTCTACAATAATAAGAAAAAATATTATTTTAATAGTTTTCGGGTAAACGAAAATTTCAAATAGAAAAAATCGACCCACTATAATGTAGATGATGGTGTGCTGTGTGCTCCAAAATAGCAGTGCACACTTCGGACAAAATGCGACTCACAGTTGATTGGCTTAACCCAATGTAATCTCTAGCAATTACTCTGTTTATTCTTTAAAATCCACGACGGTAAATTTATCGATGCAAGTCGACCGTCTTCGCCCACAAGATAGTCATCTTCTTCCGACGACGACAAAATCTCATTTAATTCGCGAATAATATATATGTCTTCCAATGTCTTTGTTCAATACTGCAATAGCAATAGAGCTCAGTGTGAAAAATACAAATGCGGTTTAACCCTACGGAAATGAGTGTAAACCCACATTCCCGTGAAATACGATATAGTCCGGGATCACTTTTGGTCCCCGAAGAACGATAGTCTTATTCGTTCCAAGATGTACGTAAATGTTTATCGGTCCCCTCGATCATTCTTTTTTGACTACAAGCTGAATAACTATTGACTTATTCGTTCATATAATATATGTACGTGAAAGAATTGTGCAGGTATGGTTTGATTTCATTACTTCAACATGATATATATTTATATATATTTATGAAATTATTCCTTGAGTAATAATACTCAAGGATTAATTTCGTGAAGAAATCGGGCATAAGCTCAACCATTTTCTTTACAGTAGCTAGCGCGTATATGCGTGTATGTTTTGCGTCGCAATTATCCTGCCAAATTGTCTCTGGGTAAATTAATGTAAGTAATTAGTTATGTTTTACAATATCTGAACTAAGAATCGGTAGTGTAGATTACATAGAATGTACAATTTCGATAAATTATTAGATAAACTCCTTGCTTTTAAGGAAATTTAATAAATCAATGTATACATTTAATTTATATGCTTAAATATTTGGAAACATGAAATTGCTTTTATTTTTTATTAAAAAAACTTTTTTTAATTAAAATATATATAATAAAAACATATTATTATAGTAAAAAGTACATTTATTTAATAAATGCGAATATACGAATAAACAGTTTTTAGTGTACGTAGAGGAACTTTCTTATTCGGTCTACGAAGTTTACAAGTTTTTACGGTCGCCCGGGAACGTTCCTCCAGTCTACATAGGAACATAGGAAAAGAACGACAAAGTGAGATTGGTCCGTCGTGACGGCGATCGTTCCCGGAATGTACACAGCCCACAATAATGTTTGACGGGATTTGGTGTTAACAAATTTTGTAGTTAAAGCGCACGAGTTTAAAATTTTGGAGTTTAATTTCGGGTTATGGGAGTGAAAAATTCGCTCTCCAGGGTTTAAAATCGCTTTAACGTACGTAAATGTTTAACTCGAGTTTAGCCAGTGAAAAATACGACTAAGAAACTAAAAATTCAAATTTGTTCAAATAAAAGATAAGCCACTAAGTATTATAAGTATAACAGGGCAATAAGCGTTAAAGCAAAATTATTGCCGGTAAAATGTCGCAAATTAACAAATTAGCAAATAAGCTTGGCTTTTTTCTCAGATATAGTTTTCTTGCGTGTTTTATCATATCTCGAAAATCAGATTTTTCCATTTAAAAAAAACACGGATAATTAGTAATTTATTTCTGAAACTTGACAAGAGTAGTTCACAATAGTTCATACTAACCGAACTTATCAAATCATCTGGTATAATATCAATTTTTATAAGCAATTGATTTTATTATACTTGGTGATTACATATATATAAGTATATATATATATATATATAATAATATATGTTCATAGGGTATTTCAGCCCATATATGTAGTTAAAGTTAAAGTAATCTAAGTCACTTCCTTTTTAGAGATATTTGAAGGATAACATGTAATTACAAAAAAATATTAATTGAAAAATGTTCTCAATTGAATACCATTCAGCCACCTACAGCACTGAGTATAAGAGGGAATGGAGGAAAAAGGAAATTATGAAATAAAATAAAGACAAAGAAAAACTGGGATAATTATACACAATTTAAGAGATTAAATATAATAAGAAATTGTATAAGATACCTAACATGTCGCTATGTTTTATTGTGCGCATCGGTTGGATGTTTTTGTATGTGGATTTAGATTTGATTTTGTATATACTTTGATTTATTTCGTGAATGATCTGTCGGAAAACAATTCCAAGTCCATTTGAGTTCATATTGTCTGGCTATTATAGGCATGAAACAAAATCCACTACAACTATACCCAAAAATACCCACCATTTCATAATTTTTGGACAACTTCTGAAGTAGGCTTGTTGGAACGGTCTTCTGACGAACTTTTAATATCATTAAAATAAATAGCTAAAGAATTTTCCTAGTTTTATATTGTACTCATCTCATTGGATCATGTAATCCCTTGTGGGACATAGGGCCAGTGTGCGATTCATTGACCATTACGGGTTCGCATGGTCAGGTCATGCTAATATGCTGTTTGTGCTGTGCTACTCCTATTGGAGCTACTGTGCTCTAACACTCACAACACATCCCCGATGGTTAGGAGTCTTAATTTGCCCTGACGCGCCTCTAGCAACTCTTCAGGGCAAATGCGCATATTTTTATATTTTATTTTTTTATTTTATATTTTTGAGATATCTCTATGCACCGAGATCTATCATGCTATTTATAATCGTAATCGTGAATCACAACGCCATCATACACTTATTGTTCTATACAGGGTGCGTGTGTTTATGTTAATTGATGGCATTAATGTTCCGCTATTTTTAATCAATAATCTACTTCAGAAATAGGCTATTATTAGCAAGAGGAACTTGATTTAAAGTGCTACATTCGAAAAACACTTTGGTCTGCCTGCCGGGATTGAACGGGCGACCTCCCATAAGCCAGGCCAACGCGTTAACCCACTCGGCTATGGTTATGGTTATATTGTACTACTTTGCTCAAAAAGTCCCAGGAATTTTGTTGGAAACAATGGAAAAAAGGGAATTTCGTATTTTGATAAAGCATTGATTTGTGATATGAAAAAAGAGAAGAAAACATTGGAAAGGCTCCAAAAACATCACAGCACATTTGCTCACAACTGTTCACAGATGGTTTGCTGAATTTAAAATGGGTCGTACGATGCACCTCTTTCGTGCCGGCCAAATGAAGGTATCACTTCAAAAAAACCGCAAAGTGAAAGTAAGCGAGCTAGCAGACATATTGAAGTTGTCGATTGGCAGTATTTTTAATATTTTGCATAAGCATTTGGAAATGAAAAGGCTGTGCGCGCGATGGGTGCCGCGTTTGCTGACAATTCGTCGTGTCGCTGATTCGATGACCGATTTGAAGCTGTTTTGGCGTAATCCGAAAGTGTTTTTGTATCGATTCGTAACAATGGATTAAACATGGATATACACACTGGCGTCAAATAAACAGTCGAAAACATGGTTAAAAGCGAGTGAGAGTCGTTCGATGTGCCTAAAGACGCAAACGTCAGCTGGGAAACTCATTGCTCAAAACGATTGGAATATTGAACGAATTGCGATTCTAATTGCTGCGCCACCCACCGTATTCTCATCTATTTTCGAACTTGAAAAAATGGCTCCAGGGAAAGATATTTTATTCAAATGAAAAACCTATTTTGACAGCCTCGACGTCGACTACTATAAAAAAGGTATTGTAATGTTAGAGGATCGTTGGATTGGAAGTGTATATCCTTCGAAGCGAACTATTGAAGAATAAAATCGATTTTTATCAAAAAGTTTGTGTTTTTAAATAATGATCCGCACATTTATTTTTATTATCACAAATCCCTATTATAAAATGATTTGAGGGCTGTATATTTTCTCAAAATTGTTTTATGACTTTTCAAATAGAATTCAGTATTTTCAGTATTTTAGGGCTAAAATGTGATTGTATGGTAAAAAACCGTAAATGATGAAAAATACTTTTATCCATATTATTGAAAATAATAATGGGGGATTTTTTAATATAGTAGTTAGTTAAATAGTTTAGTATATAATTCTTCTTTTCCTTTTCCGAAATTTGCAAAATTAGCTCATGCAAAGACATCCATAAAATGTTTCTCAGAACGAAGATTATTATTTTACTTTTGATCTGAACATTTATTTATTAGATTAGAATTTATAAAATAATAATATTAATAATAAAAATTCCATCCAATATTCTAAGATCCACACTCTAAAACCGCTAATTATATGCACAAATATATTTAATTTCAAAACTAGATCATTATAAATTCTTAGACTCGTTCTTAAATAAAACACGCACAGCGCACAATATTTTTGCAATTGGGAGCCTGTTTACCTTATATCAATATTACATTTGAGTAGTTGCTCTTTGTATTTATAGAATATATATTTATATATATGGTATTGCAATATTTGTTGAGAGCATACAGGAAGACAGACGCTTGTTATGTATTTCCGCGTGACTAATTTAAATCGAAAAATGGCATTTGATTATTTAACATATAATTATAATTATTATCTTAGGTATACTAAGTGAAAATGGTGAAGATATGTGATAGTGTGAGTGAAGTGATCTGTTTAGAATTGTATGACTGAAATTTCAGATTTTTGATCATTGTGAATTTTTTTTTGAATAGCTGAATGAAAGTTCACATGATGTTTCAAATTCGTCTGTACTTTGGTACATTCCTCAATTTTGAAAACATGCCTGAAACTTACAAAGCATAAACCGATTGATAAATGGAAGTCTCCTAATGTAGACTTTAACAGCAAAAAGAATTCTACCATTATAAAACAAAAAATTGTTACAATTTGAGACAAATTACGTTTATGTTTCCTTATATTTAAAATTATTTTCCTCAAGGCCTTTAAGCTGGTTTCCTAATATTATCGATTCGAGTTTACCCCCAACCTATGCGCTGCAAGAAGATGTAAATTTATCTGGAAAGAAACATTGGCGTGCTAACGCGTTAACCCACTCGGCTATGGTTATGGTTGCTTGGACCAATCTCTTACACACTCAAGAATCAGTAC
>JANSTU010029200.1:0-12285 GCA_027564075.1 Bolitophila hybrida
CACATAAACAATTCGAAATAAATAATTCAAGTTACCACTGGTATTCCTTCATTTTACTGCAGTCAACGGTAACTTTTCTTGGGTAATGTTTGTTGCTGATTCATCAGCTCTTGGTTTTGAAATATTGCGAAATTTATATATTTTATACTATATTATTATTATATATAATTCAGAAATGTGCACTATCGATTCCAATTGTAAAAATCAATCCACCCATTTTTTTTTTAACATCTATGACTATAAAAACAATAATAAAACAACCATTTTACCCATTTTTTAAGATTATCGAATTATATAAAAGCAATTGGCTAATAACTTGTTTTGCCTAAACATGATATTAACGAATCACCAAATGGTGCCATATGTCCCGAATAATACTAAAAAATCTATAATTTTTTAAGTTAAACTTTTTTTACATTTTTTAATGTTAAAATAAAAAATTCAAATGTTCACATTTTTGTTTTATTCTCTTTATATATGATATATAAATAACAAATGTAGGATGCACGCGAAAAAGCACTTAAGTGTGAATATAACTTTTAAAGCATATAATGTAAATACATAAAAGCCTTTTTACAATTTTCATGTTTTTTAGTATGTAATTTATGTATTTTTTCAAGGATATTTATAATTTTAATAAGCAAAAATACTAGAGTATTTTTTTTGTAGTGTTTTTGTATTATGTATGTATTATAATATATTATATTCAGAAATCGACTATAACTTATTATATTATAGTGAAGAAATGTGTAGGACTATTTTAAAATACTATTTGATATTATAGATTTTTTTATATCCCAGAATATCAACCCCAGTTTCAGTTTTCTAGATGATATGTTTAATTATTTGCTCTAAAGTTAACTTTAATTATTTCTATTACTCGTCCACATTTTATTTCGTTATTTTCTGAATCCAAAAAAATATCTTAAAAAATCTACACAATCCGGTATCCGGTATATTAGTTTTTAATAATTAGGTATCCCAATTGTTACTAAAACATTGTCATTGATTATTGATTTTACAAACTCTAAATTTCTCATTATAACGCACAGATAACATCCATGTATATAGAGCAATTGGAAAATCAAACGATTCTAGTCCAAGAAAAAGGGAAATACTTTAATGCAACCAAATTTCTGAAAATATGACTAGGTTTTAAAAATTCATCCAGACACCAAATAAGGAGCATTGAAAACAATTGGTTATTTTAAATATATAATATCTTCGAAAGCTATGGGGCAAGCCAGACATATACCAGTTTTCTGAGAAGATACCGGTTTTCTATGGACATTTGCGTCTTACCTCTGAATTTTTATTTCCACCTGCAGGGTTATGGCTTATTTTTTTTATTGTTTATCTTCAAAAAGGAAATACAATCAACGACTATTATGCAAACTTTTTGCAGCATTATAGTGATAAAATAGATTAAATTTGTGTGTATGGAGTAACGTTCGAAGTAAGAACGGACGCACGCAGGTCACATATCGCTCTCGTGATAAAATAAAACAGACCGCATCTGGCGTAAAAAGAAAGTGTTTTCATCAAGGCATCAGTTCACACAATCTTTCACGCGATGGCAAAATTCTTTCCAATTATCAAAAACTGACGAGGTTGTTATAGCTATTCAATATCGCTGGGAAAATGCGACTTTGTTGCAAATTAAATATAAGAATATTAAGTATTTATATTTAACAACCCGAATTAGAATTTAACAAAGCTTTTTGAAATAGTTGTTATTAGGTTATTAAATTGAATGTACGCCGTTTCGCAAGCGCGATCCTTTTTTCTATTTCAACGAAAAGTACATTTAAACTAAATAATTTAATGTGTAAAAGTTTTGTACTTAACAAAAGCGCCTAAACGGTCAACCTCATTTGGCGAAATGGCCATATACCAATTATATTAAATGTTTGATAGCATTCGTTATATAAACCGGAAATGATTAAAAAAACCATTAGACTAAAATAGAAATATTGCAACAAATCATATATGGTATACAATAACACTATTTAATTTTATTTTTATTAGTAATATCGAAGAAAATGCATAATCTGCAGCCATTACGATAACTACAAATTTACACTAACTGACTACTAGTTCATGAAGTATTGAAAGTCTTTTATAATCATTTGTTTTTTTTAATAAAAAAAAAGAAATAATAAACAAAGTGAGTTCTTAATTAGATTTATAAATGTAATTATATTAATTTGTCCTATTTATTGCACTTAGCAAAACCGATACTCAAATAGTTTAACGCTGAAGCACACAAGCATACAACTGCTTTTCCAATCCCTCTATTTATTAATTTACAAATTGTTAAATCAATATGTTTCGAAGGATTTGTAAGCCGCCTCACCGCGCAGCGCCGCCATACATCGACCGCACCCGATGAACATGCAGACATTATTTATTTACCATTTCATCGAAAATTGCGGTATATTTGCCGGAAAGCAGAACTTATACGGTTTATGTGTATGTGTTTACATAGCATAGAACGTATTTCTTTGAGTCATAATATGCCTCACTATATTTTATACAAAACACAGTATACACACACACTAATATACTTATGACTCGACGCTTTGTGAAACCCATTTTATTTCTCTATCTAACTCCGTATCTAAATGCGACATAGATTCTGGTAAAAACCAGCCAGGACCTGTGAAAGTGGATTGACCGATTCTCTATAGTGAGTATTTATACGCACACACACAAACACAGATGCGCAATATGCCGTCTACCCTTAATTGCTCATAATGGGTGTTATACACATTTAGCATTCAAACTCACACAACATTTAGAGAGCACACGACTTCCGGTTCGTCTGTTTTGCCTTTGCTACTGTTTTTTTTTGCGTACGCGCGAGTCCCGCATTAGCATAAAGCCGTGAAAAGATGATTTCCGGTGCAGTCGGCGCGTCGGCGCACACACAACAAACAAACAATCACATTTGCGCTCACGATAAAGCGCCAGTCACAATAATTCGAAAATGCATATTATACTTTACATATATGTATGTAATAAAAGCGATGCACGACTAGAATAATAACACAAATTTGCATTTTTCATAAATTATTGTAAATTCATTCATGATTTACTGAAAATCAATAAGCCCAACCTTCTAAATATCTATAATTATAACAACACACACAGCCTTTTATGTATTTACATATAAACTCATTCAACTCGTTTTTATATTATGGCATTAAAGTATTTATGGCTGAAGCCGCAAATTTATTGACCCAAAACGTTTATATATAAACGATTGTTTGTATCTATACGCATACACACTGTGCCGGCGCACAGTGGATTGCTTATGACTCATATGACCCATTCATATGGTTCCAACTTCCAACTAAAACGAATTAATTCGTATAATCTAAATCTTATATGTTTGCATAGTGTCCGACTATCTATATACATCATTTTACACACGTGCTTTGTGTTTTTGCTATTCTCACGCATACATAGGTAGATAAAGCACACACTCTTTCTCACTTCTCTCTGGCTCTCATTCTCTATCTCTCAAAATTTATTTACAAACTGAGAACTGACCCTTTTATGGGCCAACAAAAAGCTTATGGTGCCCAAAATATAAACAGAAATGTTTTATTTTGAGAGCCGCTGTCTTCGTTCAAACACAAACACGCACACAGACACAAAATTACTTTATTTGAATGTGTGCGTGAGAGCATGTATGCGGTTTGCAGCGGTAACGTAATCATTTACTGGTTATCAGAGTTGGAACATATGAAATAAAATAAGAAACATTCGTTATTTTATTTTTTATGTCAAAAAATGTATTGGTTGGAATTTATTTTCATGAAGAAATGTAATGTCATGTTTGCATTTTTATTATCAAGAGGTTGTACAACATGTACAACATTTACTTATCCGAACCTTGTTTCCATAATAAAATTATAAGAAAACTATTACAACGGAGCGATTTGACCATCATGCTCATGCATCTGGATTAGTGGATGCCTCAGATGCCTGAAAAGTATCGAAACTAATACATACATATGTATGTATTTTTTTCAATCAAATTTGTTTATAATTTTAGGTAAATCGCTATGTGTCATAATTCGTCTTATTAAAATAAGACAGTTTTTGATTTTGTAATTTGTTCTATAACCTAACAAGGGTTTGCATTTCCAAACTTTTGATAAGTCTTACTTTACCTATATTGTAAGTTACAAACCATTCTGTCAATAAATTGCAAAATTAAATGTCTTTGTGTTAACCAAAAAAAAAACACAAATGTGGCGAATGTCGAGAAAAATATCTTTTCTCCAAAAAAAATATTGTTTGACTGGTTTAAATAATATTTTAATCATAGAGAGTAAACACTTATCGTCATGCACATTAAATTGGAATTAGAGAATAATTTTTATTTTCAAATATAAATTTTTCAGTGTTTTGTTAACATTACATAAACAAAAAAGTAGAATATAAAACCAAATGTACAGTTAGTTAGTCACGATAATATTCAGACGTGATTTCTCAAAAATATTTTTAAAAAAATCTTTTAAATCAATGTTGAAAAAAAATGTGGATATATCTATGAAATACGTTGCTGAAATGATAGTATAGGATATATGTATCTAGAATATTAAAATAGTTGACCAAACAGAGACCCCTCTTTAATATTCGGATAGTTTTTTTTTATTTTACATAAAATATTTAATTTGAATAAGACTAATATTTAGTAGGATTACCATAACCATCTATTTCCAATTTAGGACTTAGGATTTAATATAGGATTTACAATGGCGAATACCCAGTTTTTCGGTATTTTGCATTAGATGTTTACATAAAATGTTGAGGTACATGTGTTTGTTCATATTTCCTTCTATAAATTCTTTTTCCATCACCAGACATAGAAATACAACTATACAACCATAACAGCACCGTCACCATATTTCACTGTCGGCCTTAAATTTTGAATTTTCATTTGGTTTTCTCCATACATCGTCATCACTTCCAAAAAAGTTAAATGTTTGGTGCAGTTTTACAATACCATCGTTCTCATTAAGAAGGCGACCTTTTTGAAGTATTTAGTCAATCCGATCTTCGTGGTTATATCTCAAAATAATATCACCAACGATACTTGTTTTTCATATCAAGCAAAGAAACAATTTATCGGTAAGATTTGCCATTTTCATAATAACTACTAATTGCCTTTGCTCGTACGTGTTTTTTTATAGCTCATTATAATTTAAATAATATTAAAATTTCGCAAATATCAAAAAAGACGACAAATGGCAAAAATATCAATAATATAACAAAATTAAATTATTTAATATTATTGGTGAATTATGTGTAATAACATCCGCCCGTGCTCGTGCTCGTATCAATCAGTCATCCGTTGTAAAGGCTACATCTGGCGAGTTTGCTGACCTGATTGCCAAGCTTAAATTTACACCAGTCTGCTTTGAACTGTCAATGTCATGTCATGTTTGTTGTCACTGGCCCACCTGCTTGAAGCATGCCAAAGTAGTTCGAATTTCCAAGGCTGGAAAGCCTCGTTGCGACTCATCGAGCTATCGTCCGATCAGCCTTTTAAGATCTCTTGACAAAGTCAAGGAGAAGGTGGTTCCTACTCGCATCATCCGTCACTGCAAACAGAATGCGATCATCAAGAACTCTCAGTTTGTCTTCAGACGCGAATACTCATCTGTGCATCAGGTTGCCTGTGTGGTATATGCCATCCTCATCAAGAAAACCAAGCGAAGAAGCACCGGTGCGGTCCCCATGTGTCCGGATCAGATGCGCATACATCACAAATACAATACAAAATGTACAAAAGTGGCTCACCGGGTTTAGAAGCCACTTTAATTCCAGTGACCGTTGAATGAAAAATGAAATGAAATGTACATGCTGCGGCGGTCCTTCGAAAGTTTGTAGCTGAACAGAGCGAGTCTCTGAGAGTCGATTCCCACTGGGCCACTTTTTCTGTTTTTCCGTTCTCTTTTCCAATCCAATCAAGCAAGCTGTAAATCCACTGGACAAATAATATGAATTTAATAAAATATAATATAATAAAATTATAAAATTTATTTAAATTGGTTAAAACTAAATTAGAAGTACAAGATGTGAGTTGAAATGAGTTTTTTGTATTTCATGTCATATCGTGTCAAATGACTTGGAAATCATAACAGTGCACTGGGTATCGACAACACCTTTAGAAGGGCAGAGGTTGTGCTGTCTTATTTTCTGCACTTGAACTCACTTAAAAGTTTATTAAAGAAAGCTGCTGATAGGTCAGTTTAAAATGGAATTAATGGCAATAAGATGTTTTTGAGGGGGAGAAGTGTGTAAAATGATGTATGGTTTAATTTATGTAAAGACTGGATGCTCAAAGGTCCTGTAACTCTTAAACAAAAGAATAAAAAACAATTGCAATTTTAAGTGAAAACTCAAAATTGTCCAATTTTGTAAATTTCACTTTAAATACGTAAACTTTTCATAATAAAAAAAAATTTATAAAAAAAATATTATTAATTTAATATATAATTCAATTTCAAAAAAGCAAAAAAAACTATTTTGGCAATAATTTAACAAAAATCCCTATTTCGGCTCTGTTTGGAGTACGATCAGTTTTAATTACTATCAAGCACGATATCAGAAATCATACTCACACTTAAACAATTCAACCTCAACGCTCAGCATAACAATAACACAGCTGCTAATACTACTATACTACTATTACTATATATATAATATATACTACGCACACACACAATCATAACATGAAGCATAGAGCAAGGCCACCCATACTACTAAACGAAAAGAGAGCCGACCAATTTAAGTTTGTGTGCACATGCAGCAAAAGCTTTTATTGCGCGAGCAAGTGTGAGTATTTTTTTCCTGTTTTGTTATATGCCTCTGGGTGCGTGCGTGTATATGGATGTGTGTGTGTGTGTTCTTCACTCGTGCGCATGTAATTCATTCAATTTTCTCAGTCTTCATTTGCCGAGTTCACAAGACGGTCGTCGTCGTACATACGCGCGTCTGTCAAAAACTACACATTACTGTCTTATTTATACAAATATATATTACACCGCAGTGTCTGCCGTCGCCTCTTCGTGAATCATTCACAATAATCTTTTGAATTTCTATCGGTCGTCGTTATTCTTCGTTGTGTGCGGTTTTTATTTGATTCTTGTGTATTTTGTTGTTGTTATATTATTGCGCTAGGGATTACATGTGCATAAACACAAAGATGCATGTATAGCGCGATATGCAAGGGAAAAAAACTTGTTTTTTAGCATTCGACCGCGAGCAGCAGTTATGTGAAGCGATATATTGCTTATACCAACACACCATAACACATGAGACAACCGCCCGAGACTTCTTACAGTGTGCGAGTGCTGTGACCATATGGAACTAATAATATCACTACTTTTTCACATTTTTTTGTTGTTCGTTCCGTACCTACTTCTGCTTCGCGTATTGTGTGTTGATCTTCCACAGTGAATATTATAATATATAGCTGTATAGTGCTGATTGAAGTGAGGCGCTGATGCGATTCATGCACACAGTGCACTGAGCCCGACTAATTGTTTTTTTTTATAAAAAAAAACCTCGAAATAAAATGATCAAAACCCGTTCTATGTGATTCTTTGAATTTCGAACGTCAAGTGTAGCTAATGGTTTTTACGTCCAACAACAAATTAACATTGAATCTTGCATTATTTTGGGACAAACCATTGTGAATTATTTTAGTTTGTTTCTATCGTGATATTGTGTAATTGTAATTCGCCAATCGAATCAAGTGGCGCACGCGCAGTGCGCTTAATGCAACGCAGGGATTCTCGTATGCATGTCGTGCGATTCGACCGCCGTCACGTTGCTGGTGCGACCCGAGGATTTTATTGTTAAGCCGACAGGTATTATATATTTTTTACTTTGCAGGTTATTATTTATTGAGCGCATGCGCATCTCATTATGTCCCTCACAGCCCACCGGCGATATGCACTTGCGGGTCTTTAATACACAACATCGAAATCGGGAATACAGAATAATATATTTTACTTCTCGCTTAACATTCTCGAATAATATTGTTTCAAACATTTCACCCAGGACGGGTCGAGCGCGCACGCGGCATTTTAAAGGATTCACAAAAGATAAATATCAAGGCATCGTGCTGACATTGACGGATGACTTTGAGAACACTCCTACTCACTCACACACATAGATAAATATATAAACGCCTGAGAACCCTGAATTTCGTGCAGACAACAATAACTCTGTCGAACACTAAATCTATGTTAAGTGTATTTGCGAGACTCTCAAGTATCTCAGCGAGCTTCTTAGCTTCTTTATTCTGAGATAGCAACCGCCGTACTCGTATCTCTGTCTATGTGTGTGTATTTTCTGTTTGCTAATCTCTTCACTTTGATATGCGCAAGAGCTGGATTTATTGATGCGAGTGATTACAAAACTGATGACTTTTAATCCATAAGTTCCATGTCCCATCTTCCGCTGAAACTGTGTGCGTGTGTGAGAGAGCATGAATACGTTGTTTATCAAAGTTGGTACGATTGAAATATTTGCTGCGACTTAATCGTTATCTTGTTTAAACGGGTAATTGAAGTAATGTTCGCCTTTGTGATAGATCATCATTAATAAGCTGTTTTTTGTAAGCTATCGATTTTTAGGCCTAATGAAAGGAAAACATACCTATACACACGCAAATCGCTCATTGTGGATTAACATTTCAAGCGCAGGCACGTGATAGCCCGCAAATTTATGAACGTCTGGTCAAGGTCGTTGTTTGAGGTTTTCTTGACGTAATTATGTATATAAATAACACAGGTGCGTTGATGTTTGATCAAGTCTATTCAAATTGCTATAAAGATAATATATGTTGGCCCTTGTTTTATTTTAATTTACCGCCCAGATGGAAACTTATTTCGTCCTGTGTGTCAGTCAGTGTTACCTTACAATTAATTCAAAAACGCTCTGAGCTCTGTACTGGGACTGGATTCGTTTCGTAAGGTTATGAGTTTTCATAGTGACTGTAGATATATATTATATTGTGACTTTGCCGAATGATGACTTCTGTCATCCAAATAACAGCTGTCAATTGTAAAAATTAATACTGAAAAGTCCAATGTCAAATCTCTCACAATAAACAATAATAAAATGTTTTTTATAGAAAAAATCTGCTTTACGTTTGCTTTAAGAACGTGCGTAACGTTATGCTATTAACTATAATATTGAATTACTACACATTATATTATAAAGAAGTTATGCTACAACAGACAATTCCACATTTTAAACGCAAATACAATAATAAGTGCATAACATCTTGAGAATTTTATAAAATATTCGATCTTCGTAGGTTTTAAAAAAATACTGTCCGGTCCGTAGTGAGTTTGCTTGAAATTCACCAATTCACTGGATCATTTAATGAAGTTATGCACTCAATGTCAAATTTTTCCTTCAATGCTCTGTAGCATATGGCTCCATTTTAATTGCGTCACCAAAAAGTGAGTTATCAACTCGCGGTATCAATCTTTGTTGAAGGTAACATCCTGACCCCATCATTCCGGAAGATGTATAGGGACCGATGTCGCCACCACCCCAAACACCATTTCTTTTGTGGATGAAGATGTTTTTCTGGAAACTCTTGTGGATTCATTTCATTTAACCAAAAATGAGACCCATCGCTAAAGAGAATTCGACGGTGAAGGTGCTCATTATCAGCCCATTGAGCCAACTAACAACACGAACAATGTTATTGCGGTTTCAACTCTTAGAAAAGCTGGTTCAATCTATTATGCGTAATGCAACCTAATATTAGGTAGGATTGCAGTTAAAATAGGTAATTTTGAGCATTATTTCTACGTAATATTACGTTATATTCGGTTAGTTAAAACAACAGGAAACCAGTCCTACGCTAAAATATTATATCATTGTATTCATACTGCTTTGCTTTTTTTACATCTGCCTATATTTATCATCACCGAGTTTGCTAGAATGTTTAGGTGTTATTACAAACAATTAAAACAAAGTTATGCATATTATGATTCATGACAACATTACATGGAAATCAATTGTATTATAATTATAATGTCGATCCATCCAAATTTATAAATATATATTAAAGATATTTATTTTTGTAAAAAAATATTGAAACACCTTTCCCAAAAAGTGATCGTAAAATATATATTAAAGTATACATTTTTCTATTCGACCAAAAGCCCAAAATTTAATTAAAATTTTATTTTAATTAAAAACTCTACCAACACAGAACCAAATGCACTGAAATATCAAGCACCCCCGCCACATTGCGTGCACCTAACGCCTTCATTAGCATTTTCTGTTGTGTACAAAACGATAAGTTTACTTCTTTCATATACCTATATACAGCACATTCTCGCACTCGTCCGCGCGTATGTTTTCTTTGTTTAAATATAATAATAATAAATTCAATTTAAATCTGGAACAAAGTAATATGATACACGAGTTTAGCATATATACAGTTTTTGAAAGTGTACATATGCGATATATGCGCTTAGTATTGAATTATAACTATATAATATATATTATGATATTTTGTCGTTCTATGTATGTATACACCACATTGCACATATAAAAACACATGCTGTTAATATGTATATTGTGTATGCACTGATTTTTTTTAAATGTATATAGTTAAAGCAGTGCCTTGTGTAAATATGTTCGTTTACAAATTAAAATTTAACATATATAAACGCATAATTTGTTCTGTTATTGAGTTCTGAAAGACCTGAAAAATAAACAGTCGTCCGATTCGGTATCACCAGCAGAACTCTATAGAGTATAAAAAATTGTGCATATTTGTATATAACTGTCTAGTAAACATAACTTCTTGTGTGTCGGTTGCATAATCCAGAAAACCTTCCGAGAAAATAAAAACGACACACAAGCTTGTGACGATAAGCTGTTTGACTTCGCAAAAGATTCCCAGACTGAAGGTATACGCACCGGCCAACTATATATATAAGACATTATATAATCTGCCACCCAGAAGCGATAATTTCTACCACTACCACACATTTTTAAGGCATAAATTATCGTTATTTTTGTGGTGGTCGCACGCGCGCTTTTTACTTAATTGCCGCATCGCACACTTAATCGTGCGGGGTCATGCGTAATGTCAAGACAAACAAAGCTTAGCATATCATAATTATAATTTTCATATAATTAAGTATTTTATATATGAATGCCATGACATGACTGTTAAAACAATCGGAAGGCCTATATAGAATCGCATTTTAATTGACGCCACTGTGCGTTTGCGGCGCACATCCCCTGTGTATCCTGTATCCGGGGCTATTGCGTGTGAGTGCCAGATATTACTGATGTCAATCAAACTGACACTTTACCAATTATATTGATATAAAAAAACAATCCGTGCCAGCGTTGATTTTTTTTTTAATCGTGCGTGATGCATATTTAGTATTATTATATTTAAAGTTTATTTGTATGAGTATTTTAAATTTTTTTTGAATGCATTATACTAAAATTTATAGACAAATTGTTGCAAAATATCTAGCAAATTTTTTGTTTAAAAAAAGTAATTATATACTACAAAAAAAGGTTTTTTATAAATTTATTTATTAGTGCACCACAGAACTATTTTGAATCAAAATTAAACTTTATCTCTTTTCATTTCTAATGAAAGAGTACGAATCAGGTGTGAGCTCAACACCTCCCCAATACCTTACCGCATAAAGAATTGACTTGATCAGTCATCATGTTAATGTTTTATTGAATATTACTCCAAGGTTTGTTTAACTTTATTTATTGGTAAATTTTCAATTCCACGCAAATTGATTGTCGGCCGATTGGAGTAACTAATTGTAGTTTTTGAAACGTATAACGTTTGAGATTTAAGATGAGAATTCATGCAAAATAAATTGTCCTCGTAGCACATTTTGATCAAGTTCTTCTATGTTAACAGCTTCAATAATGTCGGAAATTAATTAAAAATGTCCACTGAAGTTGAACAGCATATCGTCAGAAAAAAATTCACAGTCACGCAGGATACATTCAATCTTCAGGTAATAAATAAAGAGTGAGGAGAATAATGGCCAAATTATTGAACTTTAAATAACCATAGCCATAGCCGAGTGGGTTAACGCATTGGCCTGGCTTAAATCAGTAGGTTCCTCTTGCTATTAATAGTCTATTTCTGAAAAAGGTTATTGATTTTGAATAACGGAACATTAATGTCATCAATTAACATATACACACGCACCCTGTATAGAACAATAAGTGTATGATGACGTT
>JANSTU010029211.1:0-12282 GCA_027564075.1 Bolitophila hybrida
AAAGGTAAATAGTTGCCGCAGACAGCCGTACTATTTTGGTGTTCGTGGAAATTATACTTTAGGCGTGGTGACAGTTTGGAAAACACCTCTTGTATCACGCTTAGGGAAAACAATGGCGGATTCTTCGACTTCGCGGCAGAATGAGGACCAGTCAGCTAATGTAGAGTGCGACTCAATATCGCACTCTATACCGATTAGATAAAAAAATGACCTTTTTACCCCTATTTTCCTTAAGGGTTAACCGATTGTATTAATTTTTTTTTAGATCATAGGTATTTTTAATACCTTTCATTTAATACCTTACTTTTACTGTTTTTTTTGAAAAACTTTGATGCCCTCTCACCCTTAAGGGTTTCATTTCCCCCAAATAATTTTACTGTTTTGGGGTCGTATTTCGACCCCAAAAAGCACCCCCCCCTTTTCCAAATCGCGTTTGAGCTCTCCTGTAGATTCGGGAGAGCTATATCATCTGTCAGTTTCAATATGCCTCCGCCTTCTGGAATTTCGCGTACCGATATCATCATTCTCCATGTGTTATTAGGAGATGCGTCTTTTGTATTACGGTAAAACATTATAAACCCATTCAGCCAAAGGCACAACCAAAACTCGGGGAATACCAACTTCAATTATAGATAACTGAACTAAAATAATCATGTTTATACATTCGTTAACTAGATTTTTGTATAATTTCAGATTTAGCAGGGCTAGTAGATCTAGATTAAATGCTAAACATCTCATCAGCATTTGAAATATTACTGGTTATTTTTTCATCATATTCTGCTTTCAAAAAAGTTATATGGAATATTGATATTCAAAATTATCCAATTAAACATTATATAAAATATAATATAATATAAAACATACGTTTTCTATGATACCAAGTTTGTTTTATTTACATCAGTTATTTATTATTTCATTTTTAAATTAATTTTCGGATTGTGCTGTTATTTCACCTTTCGCTCGCTTGTATTGGAAATATATTTGATGATCTACCATAATAAAAAACGGACATAAAATACATTGACATTGACTGATGAAGAAATTAGCACTGTTTGCAAAATTATTATTTCAAAAATAAAGCTAGCAAAAATAAGTATTTTACACGAATCGCTAATTACAAATCACTAGCTATATTGAAAAAGACCTGAGAATGATTGGCCTTCTCAACAATCATATAATCACAAGTAATTATGTGTATTGGATATAAGTGTTAGTTTTACTTATTTATAAATTTCTGTATTCAAAATGCACGTTATAATTATAAATTTCATATTGAGTCATATTGTTTCCAAATAATTTACAGAGCATACAAAATATAAATTATTTTATTAATATAATTCAACCGAAAGTAAATTGTACAAATGGTTTGTCCAAAAAAGCACGCGCAAAAAGCTGACGGCTCTCATCACATTATTTACATTCAATATTTACAGAAAATTCCATGATATTCATATTTAATAATACAATTATTAGTGAATGTGAATATTCACAAAACGAGTACCATTAAACATGATTGCGGTGATACGCATCGCAAATATTTGCGGAAATTGTGGAAGGGGTTTGATGACTCAGAACAGCTTTGTTCCTTTTTCATCGTAGAAACGCCCGCATCCATTTCCTAATAATATATAGCTTTAAAAATGTTGTTAAATACGCCGATAAACTTTCGGCACCTAAAATATTAATATATATTCAAAGGCAAAAATTATCGCCCTTCATTAATTTCCATACATTACAGAAAAGTCCGGATGGGATTTCTAGAGCATAGTGATTGATGGGGCAGACTCGTTTGAATAAAGAGTAAACTTTTCGATAAAAGCGCCGCATGCAATATAATAGTAATAATAATAATAATGTGTCCTTTCAGAGAGGCTGTCAAAAAATATTATTTTTAGCACCCATCGCAAAAATGATTGGCCAGAGTGGATAGAACAACTTTTGCCACAGGCTAATCGTTTTTATAAATATGTCGACAGACTGGAAATCAGTGCGCGACTAATGAGACGTGCCATACTTAAATAACTTTTGACGTTTCTCGTACGATGGATGAGATTTCAGAGCGGCCGTGCGTAATGGGGCTACACGGGAAGCATGCGCGTCAAACCGGAACATTCATTTCCACACAGCATTTCGTCCTTGATGTCAATTAAAAGCTGGAGCGCTGTGCGTGCACATGGGAGTGTACCTGAGTATATTGCCACATCATGTTTAATTAAACCGTGTGTTTAACATTTTCTGCGGGAAGACCGCACACGTAATTACGAGGATATGCAAAATGGCAATTTAAAATCTATTTATATAATTATATTAACGAATACATACATATGTGTATAATTCTATATATTATATTATACTCGTTTATGTTTATTAAATAAAATCGTCCGTGTAATGCACAGACACATCCATAAATATGTATATATGAACAAATTTAAATAATTAAATAAAAGCGATTATATGAAGGACGAGGAAGAAGGGTACTTTTTCAACAACAAATTTGTTATATGAAAAACGAAATACAAACATGGATCGATAATAGAGAAATATAAATGGAATTAAAATAAATATTAAATAATCAAATAATGTAAATGGGTTTTCGGGCGTACTCGCACTGAATCTGGTTTATTCATTCATTATAATTGTTTTTAAACGCAATCAAGGTCCATTTAGCAATGGTGTACATTCAAAATAAAATATTATATTATTTCGTGTTATATTTTTAATGCACAATGGGGTGATAAGATAATTCAATTGCCCCGAAGCGCAACCACTTCATTGAAGTACCCGTGCGTGTGTGTGTGTGTATGTGTGTGTTATTATTGCTTTGAAATACTTGTTTAATGTTTATATATGATTATACAGGAAGCTGCGTATATCTCAGGAGAATTGGAACTCTATTCCATAGTGTATATCCTCGCAACCCGCACATAGGACACCATATGCAAAGGGATTATCGTTTTGAATAGGGAAGCCGGCGAGCCACTCTGTCGTAACGACACAACGCGGCGCCTGTCTGTGAGAACTAAGCACCTGACAAAAGGTAATGTCATAAGGCTGGGGCTTAGCAAATATCGCTCTTGGCTTCCGGTCGAAGCGTACATATGTAGAATAGTACATACAGAGTTTGTGTGTGTTAGACTCAGATGCACGAGAGCACTAAAAGCTTTAACGCGCTGCTGCCACGTAATATGTTGAAATTCCAAATCGCTCTTAAAATGTGTTTTTTTGTGTGTTTTATATTTTATTTATTTTGGAATTTTTGCCATTAGGAAAACTATTATTTATGATAAAATGTATGAATATACTCGTATATAAACCTTTTATTTACAAATGTTGGGTCATAAAAAAGGGTAATGTTTTTGTCAGCGTTAAAAAAGGAAAATAATAAAAAGTTTGGTGAAACAATTTCGAACCTCTTCGGTTTACTATTACAACAATTTAAAGATTTTAATTTCTGCAGAAATGAGTGTCAATATGGTATTATTGGAGTATTATTTCTCGTTACGGCTAAAATGTGCTCCGTCGCCGTGTTACAGTTTGAATTAACTCCGAAATGGTAAATTAATTATAAACAGATATAATGGTTTTTATGCGGATTTCACAAACCGAGAGAACTGAGAAAAAAGCAACGTATTAATTATAGTATACGCATTTTATGAACCAATAAAAAACCACGATATATTAGACAGACACCTAGCATTATATTGATACTAATATTCCAGAGTTTGTATCGCTCATCAGTGGTCGCCCACATGCCATATGACTAACAAACCTTACCAGTAAATTACCAACAGTTGTTTTAATTGTTTCAAAGTGAGGATTTCTATATTCTTTGGAATACTTCGCAGGACAGACATTTTAGCAGCTCAAGTATTTTGAGTGAATAGCGAGTATTTCAGTTAGAGTTAAAGTATTTGGCTAAAGTAAATTGTACTTTAGTACCCAATATTGAATGGGCGAAGTCCCAGATTTCAGATCAGATCAGATTGCGTCGCTTTTTTATTATTATTTTTTTTACGATTTTTTTTTTAACTTCAATAATTGATTCTGTGTAATTTGTTTCTGTGATTAAAGCCTTAACTCCACTACAAACCATATACCAAAAACCACGAACCATTTACCAGCTAAAAAAGTTTAAGAGAGTTTAATCTGTACACGAACATATACATGTAAACGTTAAATTACGTCTGTCATAAGATATTTTAATGTTGATAATCAAAAACTATTGTCAAAGCAAAAACCATAATAGATAACACAATAAAATTAGCAGCTAATATAATATATAAAATGCCTTTCGTCATCTTTCCTCATATTAGAGAAGACAAACTTTAATTTATGCGGTACGTGAGTTGATGTAATGTGAGCCAGTATAACTTTTTTTTATTTTATTAAAGATTTTAAAACGCAACTCAAAATGTAGAGATATAAGGAGAGATTTCTTATATAGTTTTTACCAAACACATGTAAAAGCTAAAGCGGCGCTAGCTTTATGTCTATGTGTTGGAGTGAAATGCAGTAAATGGTTCGTGGTTTTTGGTATATGGTTTGTAGTGGAGTTAAGGCAATAGAAACACCTTCACAACGAATTAACAAATATTTGATTAAATAAGATTTGGTAGAGTTGCCATAGAATGGCTATCTTTCAGATATTCTGAATGTATGGTTGTAATGTTAGTGCCTCATAAAACTGGACTACTAGAAAAGTCACTAATTTATTCCAATGTATCCAGTTTGATCCCGAGTGGAGTTTGTTGCAAGGGTCCGCTCTAAAGCCTTTGTTTAGCTGAAAAAATCTGATTTGATTGTATTGTATTTTAATTTTCCACATCCAAACAAAGCTTTTATCGGTTTCAAACTGCGTCTCGAATTATTGATGAGGTCAGGATTGCAGTGTCGTTGGCGTGGATGGCCAGTACTTTTTCCATTGTTTCGGGAAATAGTCAATTCTAAAACGGTTATTGAGGTTGTACTGCTTTTCGGGGAAGTTATTTTAAGAGAATGCTCAGGACGCCATCACGCCATTAAACGGAATCAGATTTCTTAGCATCCCGTATATTTTGTCTCTTATTATTGGATCTTCTATGTATGGGTCCTGAATAAAGCTTATACTACTTAGCTTTGTTGGAGTTAGGTTACACCATATAAGTGAGGTAATTTTTAAAACGTTCTTCAAAAAAGGTGAAAAATGGTGTTATTTGTTATTTCAATCATTCATTCGAATGCTGTTTTTATGCTTTTAAGAAAAAAAATCATACAAACTTAAAACACTCCGAATAAAGGAGGGAGCTATTTTATATGATATACCTAATTCGTACTCAGAGTATCAATTCAATTAAACATTGGGTACTGTTTTTAACGTCGCTACTGAAACATTTATATTTCAAAAACTAGAGAAGACGAGGAGAGAAAAGAAGAATTCCATAAATCATTAAAACCGACTAAACAGTCCACTAGTAGAGATTTCCACGAAACAACTATCCCAAAGCCAAACAAAAGCATGTCTGATTTTCTGGACTTCTGTTTGAATCGTGAGACACAAAAACTTTGTTGTTGTTCAATGCCAGGCGTAAACCTAGCCATATATATGAGCGATACTATTACGAAGAACTTTAAGCGACTGGCCAATTCGAATTTCCAAATTGCTGAAGAAAACAAAACAAGAAGATTCCATTGAAATCTTGAAAGCAACCAAAGTCGAATACGAGGCTACAAACAGCCCATCTTTCAAAACTGAAGAAAAAAATAAAATATGTCATTGTCCCATTTTTATTATTTTCTATTTTTTTAATAGTATAATTAGTATAGTATAATTTAAATATTTAGATGTTTAAATATTGCTGTATTTTGTAAAGTTTATTAAATTAAAATATGAAAAAAATATCGTCGTTTACATAGATTGTTTTATCCTTTGCCGGTTGTACTTTTGACGTATGGACAAAATCTTATTCATGAGTATTTATACACCATGATCAATTGTTTTGCTGAGAAAAATGTGAAATAATTTCGCAATATCATCAAAAAAAAATCCCTTCTCATGCCGCCTGTTGGGTGGTGTTCAAATACATGAGTGTACCGACCCTCAGGCCGTTCCACTTAAAAATATTTCTGAGCATATGAAACTCGCTGTAATAAACATAGACATCATTTAATATATTTCATCTTGTTGTTTGCTGTTTACTGTTGATAGGGTCTAAATTTTCTCTGATCATTTATATTCGTAATTCAGTTAGAGTTTTGAAAGATTTTGAAGCAGAAATATCTGCAGAAAGCTTAAGAAAACTTGCGGTAAGTCAATTAATAATAATTAATTTGTGTTGTGCCAAAAATAAATAAAATAATTGTAGATTGAAAGATACAATATTTGGTTCCAGTGGCTGTTTAACATATACAAAAGTTGGTCTGATACTGATCTAGAAGATAATTACGGACAACTTATTGTATATTCAGTCATGGCGAGAAATAGCTGGCTGTAATAAAATACAGTTTTCCAATTACATTATTATTCTAACGGATAAAAGCTGCACGCAAATTGATCCTGACACAGCGGCCAGCGATTGAAGAGAAAAGTGTAAGGAAAATAAACTTTAAGAGAATTATTGATTTAATTATAATAATATTTTTTTAGAAATCCTCAAAATATGCCTGCTTATGAATCAAACAACAGCAAAGACGTTGCAATCGAAGAACAATAATGGTTTATTCTATATTAAATATGTATAATGTACGTATGTATAAGTTTTAAAATGTTTCATGTTACATAATTATAATATAATATACAATGTAAGTGTAAAAGCTTACGTATGAGAAAAGGCAGGTTTTGTCTTAAAATGTTAGTTTACATTATTGATATATAAATTACAAAAAGTAGTCTTGTTCTAAACTTCAAATAAACAACAAACTATTTATCACAGCAGTATTTGTTTCTTTGAGATAAATTGTCGCGATTCCATTATAGCAAAACTCTTCATCGCTTACATTGCGAACTCTATAAGTTGGAACAACAACACTTTCATATGTAGCCCTAATTTGGGTCGATGCATACAGCGGTAGAAGAGTTTGCTCTTATCTAAAGATTCTTCTTCCAATGGTCCCGCCCACAAAACGAAATAACCATATACCATCTATATATATTTGCCCAATGATTCTGGTAACAAAGATCTGTTATGCCACCATATGATCCGCGAAGTAGAAATATGTGTTTAGAAGTTTAACCTAATATATGAGGTTTGAAAATATCTCCCTTCCGCTTTTTATTCAATGCTTTATAAAAAGAGTGCGCTGTTTTGTTCGATAATCTGTTTCCATCTAAACGCCAACTTCATAATACCCTTCCTGGCCGTCAATTCCGGCTTGGTCAATGTTTGGGACGATTCACCGGCCTTCGACCACGACCGTTTTCGCTTGATATTGTCGTATGTGATCCATTTTTCGTCGCCAGTCACCATCCGCTTCAAAAATGGGTCGAGTTCGTTCCGTTTCAGCAGCATATCGCAGGCGTTTATTCGGTCCAGAAGGTTTTTTTGCGTCAAATCATGCGGCACCTAAACTTCAAGCTTTTTTTGTATCCAGCCTTCTGCAGATGGTTTAAAATGGTTTGGAGACTAACTTCCATCTCCTGGGCGATATCACGAGATGTCACATGATGGTCTAACTCGATGTTTTCCTTGATTTGATTGGTATTCGTCGTCACAGGTCTTCCGCCGGCTGGCTTGTCCATGGTGTCGTTTTCATCGGCTCTGAATCGTCGAAACCATTCCTCCGCGGTTCGAAGTGATAGAGTACCATCTCCCAATACACCATTAATCTCACGAAACGTTTCTCTAGCGGATTTGCCTTCAACGAAGGAAAACTTCAAAAAAGTGCGAGTTTCGGTGTTAGTGAACTCCATGTTTACACGTCTATAACTATATCCAAACTTATCATGCATATCGTCGTTTTGTAGGTTATGTCAAGTCCTTTCAAATGATGTATTGCCCGAGACGAGCTCTGTAGCGCTTTGTACATAGCCGCGAAATTCAAAAGACAAAAAGGCGGAAGGGAGATATTTGACAACTGAAGAAAGCCTTCCGAATTGTTGTCACAATTATAATTACCATTTAATTAAAAATTAATGCTTTAAACGTTGACAAACCTAACATTTCATAAGATACCTTAAATGCCGTTTTTTGATATTTGTTTTGCATTTAAAGTTAAAGTTAGTAACATAACATTTTAAATTAATTAAAGATATAATAATAAAATATACATTTTTGGCACAAAAACCACTACTTTAGGGTTTTAATAGCTATAATTGTGTCGCAATTAAGGTCGAACTAGGCACCCCTATCTACTTAAATACCTAGACCTAGAGTCCGTCATCATCTCATTGGATTCTGTAATCCCTTGTGCTGTGCTACTCATATTGGAGCTACGGTGCTCTAACACTCACAACACATCCCCGATGCGACTCTAACAACTTTGCAGGGCAAATTTATATTCGGTATACACTTTTACACTTATTGTTCGTACGTATTTGTTAATTGATGGCATTAATGTTCCGTTATTCCAAATCAATAACCTATTTCAGAAATAGGCTATTAATAGCAAATTTAAAGTGCTGCATTCGAAAAAATACATGACAATTTAATGACGAAAAATGTCATATCTGTACCTGGGTACAAACTGACTTCCTCTGGGTTATCTGTAACCTAGACTACTGATACTGCTACACCACCTTATAACAAAAAAATAAACCTTATATAAATATCCTTTTTTAAATTTATATCAAATAAATTCACCAAATATCATCATATATAAACTATATTATTCGACGAGCAGACGTCTTTTAATTTACCTTTTGTACATGAAACTACAATTTTATATGTAACCATATTAAGTTCGTATTTTATCTTTTATTTGCACAGCATTCGGCAGAAGCTTTATTTACGGATACGTGTCCTTTTAAATTATTTACCCCGTTCCAGTCAGCCCCAGACTGCTCTCTGCACACCATTGTGTATTTGTGTGTGTGTGTGTGTACACAGGCGTCTGGTGCGATGTGATTAGGTAAATATTTATTTACGGTTTTCGAGACATCAGGATCGAAGCAAAGCTTCGTTTGGCAGAAAGCTTTTATATCAATTACATATATTAATATAAAGTATATATAGTAGTAGTTAGTATAATACTATATAAAGAATATATACGTTGGTATTGGTGTCTTCGAAGACGTTTCCGAAATGCTTTCTATACTACATCTTCGGAAACCGCTGTATTTACGTGTATCTATGGGAATTATATGCCAGTACAGAAGTTCCATTCTTACATATATATTTTACAGTATAACAATGTACTTTCTAGTTTGTATTGAATGCATATATATATATATATATATATATTGAATCTAAACATTTACCAATCAATAGGTTATACAGAAGGCTTAACTTTAGAACTTTAGCCAAACGGCCGCAGCTTGTAAGTGTATAAGTCTATATGTTATACTGTACAAAACGACTGTACTCGTGTGTGTGTGTGTGTGTGTGTGTTTGTGTACTGTTCTTTCAAATGTATATATATATATATTTATCATTAGATGCAATGTCGATAACTGAATACATGGCTGTGTGCCATGCACTGTATGCAATTACAAACACACACAAACAAACATAAGCTATAGGGTGCATTTGCTTTACCCACAGAAATGTACATATAGAGTATGATTGCTAGCACGTAGAGCACCCTCAACGAACCCTTTGTTAAAATCAATCGAGTTATTGAACACAAAGTTTTCATGGAATTCAACGTCCATATTTGTGTGTATATGTGTGGGTGTGCACCACTGTGCATGTATATGTTTACATAGTTTCATCGAAGACGCGCAAGCGTGCACCCTCATTCCGCCGACGCGAATTCATATAAATGTATGTTTTTATGTTTTGTGCTTTATGCGCTATATATTTATTACTTACGCTATCTGTCTCATGAAATATAATATCAAGAAACACACTAAATATTGACGACAAAGACATTGTAAATTTCGTCTTGCATTTGATGTTTGCCGAATGAGGGCACATGGCTATAGTTAGCTTATGCCGTGCGGGGATGCGTGGGGGCTTGCCATTCATCCCCTATCCACGCTGGCGCGGTTCAATAAAGCTGCTTAATGTGCGTTTCTTTGTAACTATACAGTACACATACACACTCATACAAATATATATGATTGTATGTAGCGTACAATCATAAGAAAAAACACATATATTACAGTATGAATAAACATTTCTGCTAAAGTAATATATATTGCTTATCATAAAATGGGTATGAATGACTATGTATACAGCATAAGACATACACACACACACATATGCATCATGGAAAGACGAACCGTTTTACAATCTTTATATAGTATATATATAGTATATACATACTTTGTCCATGAGAGACGTCTCCAGTTTATGTTTATACAGTTATGCTATGTTTAAGGTCAGCCCAAAATTGGATTTTGCGATATTGCTTTTATTTATTATGCCGCACACAAACACATGCACAAACATACACGCAAGCACTAGAGACGTATACAAAAAACGTAGAAGAAAACCCGTCCCGGTCGTGGCGGAGCCTTTGACCAATGCTTTTGGTGCCACCAGAAATATGATTTCCTTAGGAAAGCGCTTTCGGATATTTTCCTAGATTTGTTTGAATAAATGCGTTTTACTCGGGTCCTTGGGTTTCTTTCGTTTTTGGAGTGGTACGTTGACGCCCGCCGACTGTGAACAGCTCGCGCGTGCAAAGCTCAAAGTATATGTATTTGCAACGGGGCGTTATGAGACGATGGAGACAGGCCGGGGAGGCCGAGAAGGATGACGACGTTTATATGTAAAAGACAACAAATATTTGATTTGATGTATTTTTAACATATTTTTTTGAATTCTTCCGAGAATGATGTATGCATGAAGTCATATCCTGTTAGGGTTGTAAAATATGTTGTGCAAATATATATAACTATTTGAAAATACGTTTTTATTTTATTCGATAATATCATAAATAAAATATATTTGTTTTTGGTAACTACATATTATATGGGTATATATATGCGCAGTGTAGTGTAAGTAGTTTTGGGTATTTTTGTAGTTTTAAATCTTCTATCACTCGTCGGCGTCGGTTTTAAATTTAATGTTGCAATATTTTTTTTATAAATGCTTTAACATATTCTAAAAGCCTTTATAGATGAAAACCATAATGAATAATGATATATATATATATATATATACAGTTAGTCACATTAATATTCGGACACAAGCATAAATATTAAAAATATACTTTTAAATCAATTTTTAAAAAAATATTTCACGTTTCTATGAATTAAAATTCTGAGGAGATACTTTAGATTATATGTATCTGGAAGAATATATAAAGAAAATAAAAAAATAGTAGAACAACAATCGAAACACTTTAAAAAATACCCCACTTTAATATTCGAACAGTTTTTTTTTATTTACATAAAATTTCGATAAGACTTAATATTAAGTAGAATTACCATTACTATCATTTACAAATTTTTAACGTTTCTGCAATGATCTTAAAAGTTTTTTTTGTATATATGTATATGTTTTTTTTGTATATATATGAAATAAGAATTAAATTAAATATAAGATAAGATATTCCTGGCACGCTAACTTGACTTGCAGATTTTACATTACATTTCTTTCAATTGTTAAAGACATATCAAGTGTTGATCGCAATTCACGTGAAGAAGCAGACGTACACTATCATATTTATATCAATGTCTCCTGCTTTCAGAATTTCATCATATTCCATAATAAAATTAGAAATTTAATTGAAGAAGTCGTCTGAATGGGGCATATTTGGCGGAAAAATTAATTCAATCAATAAAAAATCGGCATGTGAATATCCGGTAAAAAAAATAACAGGTAAAATAAATGATTAAATCTATCTATTCTTTTGGCATACAACCAATGCTTTTTCATAAGCTACATAGAGAGTTAATTTAAAAAAATATTTAAAATGTATATAAACAAAATTGCGAATACTCCTCAATTGCAATACAACCAAAATTTAAAAAATATAAACAACCAATAAAGTTTTGAGACAAATCATTGCAAATGAGACAGCGATACCCTTTTTAAAAATCAACTGTCCGTTTCTCGGTATTCGTGCCAAATACATAATCCGGTCTGTGAGGACGACTTTTTCTTTCTTCGTCACTGAGAGTCCATACTTGCAACAGTACAGAGGTTTCCCTTTTCTTTAAGATGGTGTTGACGATCTTGTTCTCTAATTTAGTGTCTC
>JANSTU010029222.1:0-12281 GCA_027564075.1 Bolitophila hybrida
CTACATTTTTTTTTATTTTCAACATTTTTTTAATATTCTTCCAGATACATATTACCTAAATTATCATCTCAGAAACTTAATTCAAAGAAACATGCAATTATGTCTTAAAAGTACCTTTCTAATATTTTTGCATGTGTCGGAATATTAAAGTGACTGTAAATAAATATTCCGTGTGCAGATTATAAATTTAATTTGCAACTAAAAAATTAATAAACAGTATAATAAAGAAATGTTTGGCGAAATAAATAAATGTAATAATAATAATGTAATATAATAAATGTAAATGTAATAAAGAATTACGAGGCCTAATAAATAAAGTGTATGTCAGTGTGGTTAAAGAAAAGAGCCTGTCCTAGATGGAAGGCAATTCCAGACTACTTGGAATCATTGTAATAAGAAGGCTTTATATCGACGGAAAGACGTGATTGTCCTGGTTCACGAAGGTTGATTGAGGATGCGAAGATAAGGTAATGCCCGAGAGATTCTTTCGAAAATTTCAATATCAGTTGAGGAGGAATTGTGGGACTAAAGTAGCTTTTAGAGACCGAAAGACGTGAGGAGTATTGTGGTTAAATTTAGAATTCGCTACTAGGTTGGAGCGGCAGTGAGTTACGTCGGAAAATAACTTTAGCCGCAGCCTGCATAGCTGGTAAGAGAGTAGATAGATCCCGCTCCTATCAGTGAAGAGTTTGACCTTGCAGAATAACTCAACTAGTGCTGCCGAGTTTTAATAACAACATAGCTTAGTTTTTTGTTTATACTTGGACGTTATTGATTATTAATTTAGGGATGTTTCAGCGTATTTTAAGCCAATTAAAAAATGAAAAATTCAATAATTTCTGATTTAACCTCCAGTTAGTTTTGGTATAGTCTAGAAATTTAATGTGACAGCAGCGTCAAGATCAAGATCTAGAATTATAAAACTATACCGGTATATTGGTATTTACACGTTCTAGAGATATACCGTTCCTTAGAGGGTGTAAAAGAAACTTGATCAACATTTCGATCACTGTTCACTAGAATTTTTAAGATACATAAACTAAAATTCTAACGGAATTTCGTACAATTTTGTATTATGTACAATATTACCAAAAGATTATACCGCGGGGTGAAAGTTCACGGGATGTAGAACCATTGTATGAAAGTCCATTTTTTTAAAATAAATGCCCGCTGAGACTTAAAGGCCATTGTATGAAATTAAACAAAAAAAACATAATACGAATGTCCGCGGGATGAGAGACCGCAGTGTAAATTTTTGTCAAATTAAATCTTGTCACTTAACGTTTTATTCCAAATTTTTAAGTGTTCAAAACTTTAAAGCGTTTTTCCACAACTAACGTTTTCAAATTCGGATTCTTTTTTCGAAAAAAATCGTGTTATATTAGACATAATTCTTCGAATACTTTAATATACCATTGATTTTAATAAATAGATTTTAACAAAACATTTAAAATTGTAAAAATAACACTAAAAAAGTTGATAAAACATTAAAAAAAGATAATTACACTATAACATTATAATTGTCCCATCCAAATTACATTTATAAGCACTAATTTAAAGGTCCTCATTAAATATTTTTAATTGCTTGAGTTATGGCATAAAATAAATAAAAATTTAAAAAAAAAGAAAAACTGTGTTCGTAAAAAGAAATTCACAAAAATGTGCCTTTTTGCACGAATTGACCTAATCCCGCCCTTAATTATTATAAACAAAACAATTATGCTTTTTCACCGGAAACGAGTCTATATTTTAATATAGGGTTGTCAAATATCTCCCTTCCGCTTTTTTGCTCTTTATTCAATGCTTTATAAAAAGAGTTACGGTGATCGGATTTAGTTCAAATATGCGCCGTTTTGATCGATAATCTGTTTCCATCTAGACGGCAACTTCATAATACCCCCTTGTAGAACCCTCTTCCTTATTTGCGAAGATCTCGGACAGCCACTTTTCACAAGCCTCTTTTGAGGCCAACTTTACACCACGAAGGGCGTTCGTCATGGTGGATGCGAAAAAAACTCCCATCCTAGCTTCCGTAGCTTCTGACGTGTCACCAAAGATGTGTGTGACCTGGCGTTGTCCTGGTGGAACACTACACCCTTCCTATTGGCCAATTCTTACCAAACCCACAGCAAAACCGCATATCGCGTCAAATCATGCGGCACCCAAACATCAAGCTTTTTTTGTATCCAGCCTTCTGCAGGTGGTTTAAAATGGTTTGGTGACTAACTCCCATCTCCTGGGCGATGTCACGAGATGTCACATGCCAATCTAACTCGATGTTTTCCATGATTTGATCGGTATTCGTCGTCACAGGTATTCCGCCGGCTGGCTTATCCATGGTGACAAATCCTCCAAGGTCCAGATCGTAGTTCTTCGATTATAGTTTACTTCCAGCATTAATTAGTTAATAACTTAAAGTGACATGATTGGTTTTTATTTCTATGGTCTTAATGATACACTATATATGCGAAAAAAAATAACCACCTTTATTTAATATATTACCCAGGTAACCAAAGTGCTGGTCGGCGCACATGGTCTATTGGCCAATGGCTACGTGATGTCGCGTGCTGGTACCGCCCAGGTGGCACTTCTTGCAAAGACATACAACGTACCCGTTTTGGTGTGCTGCGAAACGCACAAGTTCAGCGAACGCGTTCAAACCGATGCCTTTGTCTACAATGAAATCGGTAAGTTCATATACTTGAACAAAAAAAATCATTTTCTATTTCAATAAAAACCACGACCCCATCAGGTGATCCCAATGAGTTGGTGCTCAAGACAAAAGGTATTGCAGCCAGTCGACATCCGGATCCGCTGATAAACTGGGAGTCAATGCCATATCTAACACCCTTGAGTCTACGCTACGATATTACACCACCGGAACTTGTAACGGCCGTTGTTACCGAACTAGCAATTCTGCCATGCACTAGTGTTCCCGTTATTCTACGAATTAAACCATCCGAGATCGGTTATTAGATAGGTTATGTCATTTATGTTGTTATACAATAATATAAATAGTTTAATCATGCAAGTGATTTTATTTACACAGCCAAAATGTGTTTGTTTTTTTTAAAGTAATCCAATAAAGCATGCGACAAGTCTGAAATATTGAATGTACATTTTTAAATAATTTAAAATAATAGCAATTAATCTCAATGGATACATTATGTAGAATGCATTTATTAATAATATTTGATCACACCGAGTGTTTTGATTAATTATAATTCGCTAACGTCGATTTCGTTTGATCGATAACCAGTATATTGGTTATTTTGGTAGGGGATGGCCTGTTGGTACTGGTTTTGTTGTGGTTGATATTGATACTGTTGCTGTTGGCACTGCTGTGGTTGGTATTGCTGTTGTGGGCAAGCGGTCTGGCACGGACAGCATGGACAGCACTGGGGTTGGCATTGTACTGGTGGGCAACTTGCTGGTGGGCAATTTCCTGGTGGTGGTTGTGTTGGGAATGGAGGTGGTGCTTGAGTAGGCAATGTAGGTGGGGTTTGAGTAGGGAGTGTAGGTGGCGTTTGAGTAGGTATTGGTGTTGGTTGAGTTGGGAATGGAGGTGTGGTATGAGTAGGCAGTGTAGGTGGCGCTTGAGTAGGTATTGGTGGTGGTTGAGTTGGTGTTTGTGTAGGAAGCGTAGGTGGCGCTTGAGTAGGTGGTGGTTGAGTTGGTGGTGGTTGAGTTGGTGGTGGTTGAGTTGGTGGTGGTTGAGTTGGTGGTGGTTGAGTTGGTGGTGGTTGAGTAGGCCATGTAGGTGGCGCTTGAGTAGGAGCTGTTGGTGTTATAGTTCCTGGTGGACGAGTAGGTGCGCATGGCGGTGTTGTTGTAATGAAAACTGGACAGTCTGGTCCAGTACATGGTGGACTAGGATCTACAATGCCCGGCAAGCAATCTTTGCATTCGGGTGGAGGAGTAATGTTAACTGGTGGTAGAACTACCGGTACATCTGGAACACCGGGCAGACAAGCTCCCCCTTCACAATCAGTATTCAACTGTTGTGGTTCATATGGAATTGGCACTTCATGAACTGTTGGATTTCCAAAACAAGTTCCTTCACATGCACATCGTACGTTTTGCGGCCAGTCACAAACGCGCAACTCGGGATTGAAACGTAACGATCCACGGCAAGTCTGATGTAGGGTTTGTCCATTTTTGCAGGCAAAGAATGATTTACATTCATCTCTGAAATTGGTGAACAGTGTACCGTCCTGAAGACCACGACAGTTCGGTAAAACATACGACGTTGATGCAGCAGCAACAATTTCAGCATAACACTGTACTTTCGGTGCAAAATCACAGTTCAACGACTTGGGATCAAAGAGAAGACCATTAGCACAGGTTGTCTGATAGGCATTACCATTGATACACTTGTAAAACGATTGGCAGCCATCTTGGAAGTTGGCAAAGTATTTTCCCTCTTGACTGTTATCGCAGAGCTGCTTACAAACAAAAACAAAATTAACAAATATCCTTCTCATTCTCACGACCAAAGATCTACAATGTGTAACTTACAATACTAGATGCTGCACGAGCTGTATTCAGATTGCAGTTGCTAGCTTCTGGCCAGTTGCATACCGATAGATCAGTATCAAATTCCAGACCATCATTACAGTTGTGTTCAGCTAATGTTCCGTTCGCAAAACACGAGTAGAATTTGGAACAGTTGCTCTCATGAGCATAGAGAAAAGCCTGCTCATTGTCTTTCTGAATGGGACAGCGTGCATCCCGTGCTAATACACCACTGGCTGCCACAAGAACACTGACAACAATTAAGTCTATAAAATAAAATATAAAAATATCAAATCCACATAAAATCTCTTTGAATGAATTCACTTACTGTAGATCATGTTCAACTATTCCTTCTTTGCAATATTTATATATATAAATATATTCGGTCTGTGTGTGCTATACGGAGCTATGGAGCTCGAAGTCTATGTCAATTGATCGTTTCGCATTTGATTTATATAAGCAAACCGTTTTTCGCATTTTGCAGATTTTCGAATTTGGTGATAAGATAACGTGCGGCTAAACGTCGAACGTCGGCTAGGACATTGAAAATATGTGTGAACATCGTTATTTAATTTGTACAAAATATGATTACACTCAATTAATGATATTGATGCATTTCCAATGTTTCTTTGTTGTTCTAGGGAATTTAATTAATTTAATTGTGTGTAATTAAATTATGTATATAAATTTAATATAATACCAATAATTCTTTTTCTTTCGGTAATCTATCTTCTGCGAGCAACTCACTCACAGAATCAGAATTGTGAGGTTATATAAAATAAAGCGATCGTTTCTGTATTTTTAAATCCTTTTTTATATTCTCCGCAACTATAAAATGCTACAAATTATGTGAACCGCTACGATCATTCTGTCGTGAAGGTCACGATTATTCTGACGTGAAAGAGATTCTGAAACCGACGTTTCGGCCAATTTATTTATACTCAGAATGTAATCTCTGGAAAATTGCGTAATTGCGTATGTTTTTAAAAAAACATACGAAAAACAATTACTTAGCTAATTTTCTTCAGCTGTTTGCCAAAATATCTCTGATTCTATCCTCTAATTTTCTTGTAATTTCTTATCGTTTGTGATGTGTAAAATTAAGGTATTTTAGATTAATTGTATGAAGATATAGTATACCAGAAATGTGGTGTTTGCTTCAATTGGTATTTTAAAAAAAATCTAATTTAATTTACAAATATTATATATTATATTTTTCAATTTCTGACTCAATAGATAGTTTGAGATGATTATTCGTGAAAACAGTGCAACAGACAAATATTCTATTGTCGGTGTAAATCCGTTCCTACAAATTCTGCAATCATATAGTGCAACTATATTTGCCACCTGTAAATAGTGTATAACTCAAACTCACTCCAACCGCATTCCTGTCGTGGCGGCTCAATGAGCTTTGTAGAATACAGTCCAAGTGTATTTCTTGTCGCTGGACAACAAAGAATATAGAATGCATTATATATTATATTATATATTTTATAAAATTAGTGGTTCCCACGTTTATTTTATCTATTTTTAATTTTATTTGTCTTAGATCTAGAAATCTTCACATGTGCCTTCACACGTGTTTTTGATGACTTATATATTATATTGTATTTACAATTTTTGCAAATCAATCGAATTATAATTAAACTAAATGGTTTTACTCTCTTCTAAAATGTACTTTGCCAAATGAATTATTAAAGAGAACACTTTTTTTTAAATATTATGTAAATATTATGTATATATATATAATGTATTATCGCAAATCGTCTGAACGCTCAATTTTAAAAGGTCGCAAACACTCGCAGACGATTTGCGAGACTATCTGTCTTTGTCTTTTGCAATTGATTTTGTTACCTTAATTAAATTTATTCAGTGACTGTTCAGTTAGACAGTAATTTTAAAGAAAGTATAATTAAATTCTATTAAAAAAAAGTTTCTATACAACCGATTTGAGAGTTACACCAGACAAGTTTTCCAATGTTTTCATTGAGTAGCAAAAATCACATAAAACAAATATTTGTTTTCCAAGTCTATTACTTACATCACTGTGAACTATTGTATGTTTGTCAGCTTGCAATCGACAATAAATTCTATAACATACAGAAAACAAAGGGGTGCGGATGAGTCAAACATTACGAATATACATATAATTTAATTGAAGTAATTTTGTCTTGTGCCGAAGAAGCACAGCAAAACTAAAAGCATTAAGAAAACATGATATAAGCATTTTCATTTCGTGATGTTTGCTTTTGCGCTAGTGGAAAATGCAAGAAATTGCAATGTTTGTGGAAAATTAATTATATAGTATTGCCAGTGCGCGCGCACACACACATACGGGGGATAAATAATAAACGTTCTTCTTGTATTTGTGCACACTATACTAACGTGCACGTATACAATAAGGGTAAATACACACACACACATACATATATATATACATACGCTTTCAACAGTGAGTATGGAATTGTTGGAGCAAATAGAAATTGCCAGTCACGTTTTGTATGTGTGTAAAGATATTACTATTATTATTTTGAGCTAGCGAGAAAATGGAAGTGTCTACCGAAAGAAGCCGTGTGCCGCTTCAGAACAATGGAAACAACATATACGGAAAAGCGTGCGCGGTGCAGCGGAAAAGTCCACACACACACACACACACAGAGGCATCGGGAGCGGCACAGCGTATGCATTATGAATACTTTGTATTTGTATAGAGTGTGCCCTTGCAGGCATGCACATTGCACAATTCACATTTTAAATTCCATCCTCTCGCGATGGAATGGGGCAAGTGCACAATTGTTGGGCACCGATAAAAGACGCGTGATCAGTTTTTCTGAGTACATTTCCACCACCGTTTACCACTGAAAATCATGTATTCTGTAAATCCAGTACTTTATTGCTCCGGTGCTCTGGAATTCGCATCCTTTGTCTGAAGTAGAAATGCTTCTCGATGTGCACCACCCATTGTGTGAGCGCCAGCCTTCAATTAGTCTCTAAATGCAAATTAGGAACCCCGCACTTAGCGTTCACATACACAAACACACACACACTCCCACACAAACCAAAATATTTATGCAAATACACGAAACTGAGGTAGACTTTGTGTGTAATTGGAATGGAGCTTTTCGAGTGTTCACCCTCATGTGAAAATATAAAAACGTCCCCATCTGTTTGTGAAAGAAAGCATTTCGAGCTGCCGCCGAGTGTGTTATATCCCGTATAACCTGTATTTATATATACATACACACAATCACTTCAACTTTATATATATATATATATATATATAGATGTATGTATATATAAACTCAGGTTTACATATTTAATTTATAATTCACAATTCCCATTTGATGGTGTTCGCGCTCACCGCAACCACCGACACCGCGTTAGCCCTCTCCTCGTCCCCCTAAAAAACCCTTTTCATGTCACCCGCTCGTCCGTTGTGGCATGCAGGCACTGTGCGACAGGCGACAAGACAATTACATCCCCATATAATATCCCCGCCTCCACCCACACACACATATAACATACTTTATATATGAAGAGCAGATGTATGTAGCATGTTTGCGCTACTAATGGACGGCAATATACAATTTCAAACCATCGTGAGTAAACAGGTAATCAGTCAAAAGAACTGACATGATGCTTGAGGGCGCAAATATATATACATATGTTTAAATGGTGGTCGAGCTTTTTGTGTGATTTGCTCAGTGCGCATTGTGTTCCTCAATGTGTACGTATGAAGTATATATTACATACTGATGAACTTGAACATTGTAGGTATATTTCTGTGGTCGTAAGACATATCCGCTTAAGTAATTTTTATTTATTTTTCAGGACAGCAATTTAAAGTTTTAAATTTGAACAGTTAAATAGGTAAATGTTATGTATGTGAATTAGTCAAGCGGTAGAAATTTCTATGCGCATTGAAAGCCAGTCCGAAATTAAAATTGCAACAGTCAAAAATGAAGTGGATACAGATTTTAATTATGTGCGTCGACACTAAGCGATCCATAACTACAACCAGCGAAAGACATTGGATCAGATTACGGATAATTATCAAAAAGCTAAGCAAAACTTCAAATCTTATATGGGTTCAAAGCAACAACCTAGAATTTGGGCAGGTTACGAGAAATGCTAACATTGTGGAGGACACAATCACACCGCTGAAGTTTGTATGTAGGACATATCGCAACTATCTGCAAATCACCGAGAAGTTTAAATCTAATTACAAATACTGTTTCTAATCAAAATTTTGATGATCCTAAAATTGGAGGACCTCCATTTTTAAAGACCAAAATTTTGAGTTTATTTGTCCACGCTCGCAACATCCCTAGGCAATCAAACATTGGTCCTTCGAACCGGATAATTACCATTGTCCAACCACTAAGAAATACCGCTAAACCGAACAAAGCAATTCTTGGTGACCATTTAAATTGAAGTTCTCAAATAATTTACCGATAATTTGGAATTTGGATAATAATAAAAAGCAAGCCGCTATATAATAATAAAAAGCAATCCGCTATAATATAATATGAAGAGATGAAGTAAAAACCAAAGGTGAGTCGCATTTTAATATCTCTTAATAAATTATATTGTCGTGCGTAGACTTTTGCAAAATTGCTTAATATAACATATATAGTATATACAATTAAACGTACATTTAATTACCCACCCACAGTACATGCAAGTCAATAAAATAACATATAAATTAAAATTGATATTTTACAAGTGCACACATTTATTACGGTACATATTATACATACATATTATTGAACATTACCGCACTGCCTTAGTATATGTGTAATTGTGTGTGTATATGCATGCGATCTTTTTTCTCGATCGAATCAAATCATTTGTGAATGGTAAATTGTGTGCATTCAAATAAACTTGCACACATATAACGTTTTTTATATTTTGTCAATATGTGTGAGTTACGCGAAACCATTGAATCGCAGATGCGTTTGTTTGATACTTTTAAAGCAATTAAGCACGAATGCACATTAGCATTAAATGAAAATAATGCGTCTTCACAATTTTTAGCTCGTAAACAAAAATCGCTCGAGGAAAATTGGGTTAAGTTTGACCGCCAACACGATGAGATTTATGTTGTTGCGGAAGATACCGTAATTAAATCAGACACATATTTTGTAAAGCAAGTTTACAATCATGTTCGTAAGTATGTTGATGATGTGCATATTATAATTGAAGCTGCACTTCATCAACTAAGCCTTGTTAAATCGGAACCAACCATTAACAATAATAGAACTGAATTTAATAATTTACAAAGGGTTCAAGCAAGATTAAAGTTTAAATTTGAAACAGCGTTAGTCAAAGCGCAAGATGTAATTCAAACCGAAGCTAGTCAATCGTTACTCGTTGCGCATTTAGATGAGTTAACCAAACTCTATGTATGTTTCGATCAAAACGATGATCGGTTAGTTGAGCTAGCCGAAAGCGACGACATTACTACCATTGAATATTTTTCCAGTAAAATCGCCGATGGTGTAAGAAATGAGTACACTATGTGCAAAGCATTGATTGAAGAAGAACGGTTAGTACGTTTTTCTGCTTCGCATTCCAATACAACACCATTGTCCTCCGCCACTGCTGCCTTCGCACGTCTGCCACCTATTTCCATCCCGCCATTTTCCGGTGACTACCTATCCTGGCCCACATTTATTGATCTATATGATTCTCTAGTTCATAACAATGTGTCTTTGGACGATATTCAAAAGCTCCACCACTTAAAGACTCTAGTCCGTGGACCACCTGCAGAATTATTAGCGCCAGTCCAGTCAAAGGCTGCCAATTATGCTTCAGCTTATCAGTTGCTGTGCGATAGATACCAGAACAATAGAATTTTGATCAGTACCCAATTGACAACTCTTCTTTCGGTATCCAATATCAAGTCTGAATCTTCTTCCGCCATTCGTCACCTCCTCGACACAACACAGCGCTGTTTGTCGTCTTTAAAAAACCTTGCCGTCAATACAGACAATTGGGATCCAATCGTTGTCCACATCACAGTATGCAAACTTCCGCATAGTACCAAGCAGTTGTGGGACCAACGTATTGGTGAAACAATCGAATTTCCAACCCTTACGAAATTAACAAAATTTTTAGAAAGTCGATTGAGGTCTTTAGAAGAAAGCACAACCATCCAACCTATTTCACATTCTCATGTCGAACAGCGCCATCATAACCAGCACAAATCCCACCACGTTTCCAATGAGGAGTATATATGCGTTGCATGCTGTTCCAACCACCCATTGAAAGATTGCCCAACATTCCTTCAAATGAGCGATCATCAGCGCGTAGATCTCGTAAACGAATCAAAGCTTTGTCTTAACTGTTTTGGCAATAACCATCTCACTCGCGAATGCAGAAGCCACCACTCCTGTAGAATGTGTAAAGCTCGTCATCATACACTACTACATACCAACCAAAAACCAACCATTGCAAAACCCAACGCATCAGCGTCCCAGCATCCAGCAATTCAAAGAAAACCTGCTGCTACGAATTCAAAACGAGTCAATCCGTTTTCAGTCCCAAGATCACCTTCTCAAAATCTTTCCAACCACATTGCCACCAACCCACCAACTGATTCTCAGATCCTCCTTGCCACCGCAACCGTCACCATTCAATCTCCAGACGGAAGAGTCCACCATGTCCGGGCACTCTTGGATCAAGGATCCCAATGCAATTTTATTTGTGAGTCCACTGTAAAACGCTTGCGTCTATCCCGAGAGCCAATCCATGCTTCCATCTCTGGAGTTGACCTCGGCAATTCCACCGCAAATGTCAGAAGTCGAGTCCAGATAAATCTTCGATCAAAGTTCAACACGTCGTACAGTCAAACTGTTCCAGCATTCATTCTCAAGAACATAACTGGGTATCTTCCAACTATGCGAATAAGTGACCAAAGCTGGCCACACTTAGAACACATTCAATTGGCCGACATTCGATATCAACATCCTGACAAGGTCGAAGTATTACTGGGTGCAGCTGTTTATGCCAAGATTCTCCGTCAAGGGCAACGCGTGGGTCCACCTAATTCTCCGCTAGCTCAACGTACCATATTCGGATGGATTTTGTCTGGTGAAATCACGAACAACAACCAGGTTAATCATCATGCAGACACTCCACACTTCACAAGTCTTCATCAGATGGAACACACCGACCACCTTCTGTCACGATTTTGGGACGTGGAAGAAGTAACCATTCATAAACCGATGACAGCTGCCGAGCATCAATGTGAAGATCACTTTTCTAAGACGCACACCAGAGCATCAGATGGCCGTTTTATCGTATCAATGCCTATGATACTTGAAGAAAATGGATCAACAGGACTGGGAAAATCACGAGACATTGCAGTTAGCCGATTGTACCAAATGGAACGAAAATTCAGTGCAGACCCAGAATTCTTTCAACAATATGCTGCGTGTTTAAACGAATACCTAGAGGACGGGCATATGGAAATCGCAAGTACAAGAGAATCTGACCATCTTGTAAAGCCAACGGACAAACTAGCCGAACCTTACTACACCTCTGCATATCTTCCTCACCATGCCGTAATTAAACGAAGTAGCACCACTACCAAGCTTCGCGTAGTTTTTGATGCGTCAAGGAAAACCAAGAGTAAGGTATCACTTAACGACAAACTTCTCGTAGGACCTACCATCCAGAACGACATGGCAGAAACTCTAATAAGATGGCGAAAGCATAAAGTAGCAATCACCGCAGATGTGAAAGCCATGTACCGGCAGATT
>JANSTU010029233.1:0-12279 GCA_027564075.1 Bolitophila hybrida
GCGGCAGAAATGTGTGGCATTGTCTACAACCGAATCGGAGTATATTGCAGCATCAGAGACAGTGAAGGAGCTTATTTTGTTGAACACACGTTTCAACACATGAGCAATCTGCTGATATTATATATTAACAAAAGCTTTGCCAAAGGCTAAATTTCAGTTTTTAATCACTGTAGTTTTTACATATATCTTAATATTAACCGATGTTTCTTTATAACTAAAGAAATATTATTTGTAAATCATTATTCAATAAACATATAAATAAGTCTGAATTCAATCATTTCCTGTAGATTTCAAACAAAAATATTTTTATCAAAAAATTCCGACTAGTTTTTGGACACAGTTGTATCTTAAAAGCTTTTAATATATAAGCTTGATGATTTAAAGATAATTCGTATTATTGAAGACACACATGTGTGTTGATGTCGCTAATATTATGAACGAGTGCGTCAAATGGACTAATTTGCGCATATCTATTATTTTGTTGGTCTTTGCTGCGGCTCCACATATACGTAGCCAACTTTACTACGACAGGATCTTGAGTTGAATAATTAATTAAATTATAATTGTGAAAACTAAAAACGTGCGTTTAGGCAGAATTGCAAAATCTGTCAAATCGATAAAAAAAAGTCCGCAAATGTGATTTTGCATATATGTCCGCATTTGCGGATGATTTGCATATACATTTGTATATATATCATCGCACATCGTGTAAACGTAGATTCAGTAGATGTGTTTATGTATATTAAAATGAACATACAAATAATTATTATTTATTTACACAACTCTCATATTGCAACCTCAAAATCTAAACTGCACATTCCCTAATAAATACCCCGGGTATCTGTTTTCATTTACACAAAAAAAAAAGTGCGAACCACATTTATATTTCCTAAAAAAATACAACAATTTCCTAGAGATATACGCTGCATTCCCGAAGAAAAATCCGAGATAAGAAAACAAAAAGGCACACCGAGTGTAAATTTACCATCCGGTGAAATACGGATATACGACCGTTGCGAGAGACGCAGGCGAAAGTGCACGCGTTCCAGTTTCGGTCGTTTTGTATATATAATATATACAAATACAGTAATTTGGTGTTTGTTATTGTTCAAGTAATAAAACGTGACCTTTTCGGTGCTGCGTGGTTAATTGGTGTAACATACATATTCAGTCATTTCCGCCTAATGCAAAGTACGCAAGCAAGTGTTGTAAACACTAAACGGACGATCGTATGGGTTTTTTTTTAATTGCTTTAAAACACCACTTAAACATTTAAAAATATTGTTTGTGGTATTTGGGTTTTGATAAACAAAAATAAATATAAGTTCTTTTAAGTAATGGGTGCATGGTGGCATATGTATGTTATAAGTTATAATATATCATATCATCATTATTTGTTTCTTTAATCTCTACTGGTACATAGGGAAGCAGTGTGCAGGATTAATTGCTAAGTATGGTTTCACAAGACTGGTCAGGACATGCATTTGAGCCTCTCATACTTTTTTCCATATATAAGTTATTAATATCAAGTTTATTCGATCTGCCATGAATCGAACCGAAGACCTCCCGTTCGCTAGCACCGAACTCAGCTGGGCATCGGTTATATCATATATCATACAGAGGTTATATATGTATATTCATTTGCGAAATGTCAATGAAATAATTATATGCTTGATTAAGTATTCAGACCTATCTGGATCTCACGCGTCTCTGGGCCACCATTCAACGTGCGGTGTCGATAAATCCATAAATTACTAATTATCGGCCGTTATTTATGACTAATAATTTCACTTTTTTTTTTTTTTAATTACTAAATCTTGAGTCCTCATTTGTTTAAATACGTGCGACCGTATGTGCAATCTCACGTGTTTATCAAATTAACATTTTCGATTTAATTTATTATAAAATTAACATTCAAGACGAATGTTATCGTGGGTATCTATATATTTAATTCACAAATGTTGCGTTTAGAACATTTGTGAATTAAATATATATATATATAAATATATATATAATATATAATGTGTATAACACATAAAAATCTTGTATTTTATGTGTTTATATTATTATATAGTCTCTGATGGTGCACGCACAATAAGATGCCTTTTTGATTTGGAAGCAACGAGAAAGAAGAAATAAAAAAATATAAGAAAACTGGCTCAAGAAAAAACACATTTCTACCGAAATTCATATACATATATAAAAATGTGGCGCCTCTTTGACCCGAGCCATCGAGTGCGCGTGCTCGCGCGCCATGCTCCAGCTCCAAGAGACTCAGCACAAACACACACACACACACATATATACACACGTCTCGGGAACGGGACTTGCCATAAATTAATTAATACACGAAATGTACCAAAAAAAAAAAAAAGAAAGATCTGCAGTTCAACGCAGAGGCGGATAAAGCGTATAATTAAACATTCAGAAATATTGTTAACCTGTGTTCGGTGCATGTTTACACAGGGTGGTCTTTAGAACGACGACGTAACAATCGTCTTGGAGGCAGGCGCACGCGCGTGATTAGTCAATGTGCCGAGCAGCAACACGACAAAACTGTGAGAATTTCGTTCGTTTAATTTGACCGTCGATTTATCTATATTTTATGTTAAGTATGTATATTTCATGGGTTGGCGCGGTAGGCGACATCGACAGTTCAGATTTATTGATTTAAATTCGGCAATAAAGTGACTTCTTGCACCAAGTGACTTGCGAGTCATATAATGTAGTAACATACCTGCGAATATTTTAGTATAATTACAAGAAAGTCAGTTTCCGGTTAACTTTACCAAAAAAGGTGCATTCCTCGTGTGCGCACGTAATGATAATTGTCTCGAGTCGCAATTTGTTTATGAGTGGCAAGACCTCCTGTGGTGAAAGAGCATATATATAGTGCGTTTTGTTGCAAAATTGGCCGCACCATCACACGGCGGTATTTATCACCTTTTTATGTGATTTTGAAGCTTTTAGACGTTATCACAAACTTCCGCTCTGCCCAGGATATACGATACACACTCAAAAAAAAATCTAACTGAGAAACCATAAAGCTATCGATATACAGCAATAAAATGCATTAACATGAAAGCGCATAATTATCACATACTTTATGTATATGATATCGGATCCTAGGCTCGCTCGCCCGCAGCACAAACACATACAAAAAAATATACCCATAGCATTCAATTAGTAAAAAATCGAAGCTTTCGGCGCCATAATTAAAAATCTCAGCCTCGAAATAAAATCATAATTTATGACTTATCTATTCGAATGCACATTCAGACATTGAATAATGTGTACACACGATCAATTCTTATGAATCACAGCGCGATCCTCGCGCTCAGACCGCACTCGAATTTATGGACCCTTCACATGCTACCATTTCGGTGCGATCGAATCGGTCTCCGATATGTTTATACACACACACACACGAACACATATATACAATAATCTTTATATGTTTATATAGTTAGACGGTATGTTAATTCTATATTAATATAATATAATCCGCGAGATTCATTCCGTCGTTTATACTCACATACACATAAATATGTACATGACGTTTTTTTTTCTGTATACCAATATCTGAGTATGTGTTTATTTTTGTTTTGCTCTTTAGCGCGGTCACGATATCGAATCAGAAAATCAGATTTATTGTAGTAGGTGTTAGGGTAATAGGGTATTTATTTACATATATACGTACCAATCATTATACCATATTATATGAAATGTCGGTGAAGATGAAAGAACGCCAGACGCTTGGCAATTTACTGGACGACAAGAGAAAATTAACCATTGCGCGTCGTTTTGCAACAGCTTCAATAAAATAATTATTTACAAGATGTGTTTGTTTGTGAATATTGCGTGGGTATATGCAACTAAGAATTTGCATATTTATACTTCGAAGATCCTATGCATAATTTAATATGAATGTTTTTAATTGATGTGACAGATTTGCAAAAATATATACAAATTCATTCATTCAAATTCAGCTATTAGATAAAATATTCAAAGAATTCTCGAAACGTAGCACTTTTAGCTCAGGTCCCGTTCTCTTATTGAAATTTAATAATAACCTACAGCTAACTCTCCAGAAAAAAGACTAAGTATACAACATCTTTTCTGATGATTCTCAGTTGTTCAGAGCGACTGCGATTGGCAAAAATGCCGTATACCGCCCAGCTCGAAACGTGATTTCAGCTCCATTTACCATAGAGGAGGTGGCCCGAGTTCAAAATAGCAATAACATTTGGTCGGTCACCCTTCAAAGTGAGGGTGTTTAAAACATTTTACGAATTTTGTGAACAGTGGAGTTTTTATGATATCAATCGATATGTAAGATAAATCAAATCGGACTATCCTTAAACGTGTAAAAGTAGTTTTCTGTTTAACATTTTGAGTTGAAATCGCGCAGGAGCGATTTTTTCTTTTTTTATTTGGCACACTAACAATAACCGACCAGCCAGCGGACCAAATTTATCTACTGCGCAGAGTAATGCTTCGAATCACACAATGGCATCTCTTAGTGGATTAACCCCAAAAGATGTATTGCTCAAGTCGATTTTTGGAACTGAAGATTTCGGTCTCAATGTTGTCCACATTAATATTACTAGCGTTTTCCCCAAAATCAATGAAATAAGAGATATATTTAATAACACCAACACACATGTAATTGCGATGAGTTTATCTTGGCTTAAGAAGCATATATCTTCAAAGTGTGCCGAAATAGATGTCTATAAACTTTACAGAGCAATATGTAAGCAATAAACTGAAAATTCTAGCTCAGTTAACAATGTAAATCTTAACTATCTCTTCATTGAAATTATATTTCCTGCATCCGTAACTTTGTTTGGAGGCATTTATAAACCTCCGGCAACTGACGAGAATAATATTTTAAACGTAACAAGTCGTTTAAAATATTATTCTCGTCAGTTGCCGGAGGTTTTAATAATCTTGTACCAGAGTATGACGATATACTAAAAATGGGTGACTTTAATGAGAACACTTTCAACCATTTCAACCTCAAACCTCTCGTTTCCTTCAAGCCTTTTCACATCATGCACTTAAACTCTTATCCACTATCCCAACCCACTTTTATTCTACGGGCTCCTCTCTCATTGACCTTACATTCACAATGAATCCACATAACGTATCTACTTATACTCAGTTGGATACAAGTCTGTCCAGAAATGACATTTTAGTCTGTCGGTATCTTTGTTCTTCTCCAATTGGCAAGGAAAAGTTCAGATACCGTAGAAACCTAAATAAAAACCGTCGATATTGATATCCTCCGAAATGAAGCTGCCTTGATGCCGTGGAGTGATCAGTTTCTTATGACTTCGGTAGATAGTAAGGTAAGGTTAAGCCTCGCCCTACAAACTCGCAACCGTGGTTTGATGCGAGAGTCAGAATTTTGAGAATATTGAGAGAGACATTGCCAAACGGATATGGATTCACGATAGAAACAAGAAACAATGCAGTTAGAGTAATTCGAGACGCTTAAATTCGGTACTATGAAACACGTCTACAACCTAATTTCACTTCTCGAACTTTATGGAAAAACTTTCTCCTCAATTAAGTCTAACGTAGTTGGTTTGGGCGAATTGTCTCTTCCCTTTTTGAAAATGTTATATTCTGTCATATCCCCATTCATCCTGTCATCCTCAACCTTTCCTAAATCCTGGAAATAAGCTAGAATTATTCCCATTCATAAAAATACCCGTTCCTTTGGTATCAAAGACTTCAGACCAATAATCATTATAAAAACCAAAATGATCTGTTTTTTTAGATGCGAACAAACTTTTAAATGAATTTCAATCAGGATTTCGAAGTAAGCAGAGTACATGCCCTCCCTAAAGTCACAGATGACATATTCAAAAATCTTGACACTAAACAATGCGCAATTATGGTCCTGCTAGATTTTTCGAAGGCATTTGACACCATTTCCCACAGATTACTTTGTGAAAAAATATCTTGTTGGTAGGTTTTAGTTCATCGGCAGTGAAACTTATTCCAAGTTACCTTGAACAGAGAACCCAATGTATTGACATCTGCGGTAGCCTATCCTCACATCAGGAAGTTATTTCGAGTGTACCTCAAATTCACAATGGTGTGATAAAAACTAACTTAAACTTACACTAAAACTAAATACGTTTTATTCTCGTCCCCACGTCGTACAATTTTTACTGACTTACTATATTACCAAATGTGATGTTAAATGGCCAAGTGGTCCTTGCAACCTTGCACCCATTGTAGCTGCTTGGAGTTCAAGTGTAGGAATGTGGAAGTGGTTTTTGCGGAGCTACCTTAGTCTTTGCAGCAACCAGAGCACATTCAACGTTCATTCCATCTTCAAACCGTAAGTAAGTTACCGCCGCATATGCATTATCGCTTGCATCCACAAAAACATGCAATTGTGTATATTTTATTTGAGCAGACTTTATTTTCTATAGATAGCATCTAGGAATACGCACTCTATTCACCATGGAAAGCTCTGAATCCAAGTGTTGCATGTCCAATAACTGATTATGTTAGATATTGACTAGATAATGCCGAGCTCAAATTTTGCATACAATCATAAACAAACATAAAACACAAGAAAAAGTCGTTAAATGTCAAGAACCGAGAGGCTCACAATTCCCCGAACACTCATTTTTACAACATGGCTGCTAAAAACCACAACAATTCCAACTTCATGAAAAACCACTTGGATGGTAATGCATTTCAGCCTAAAAGATTCTGTAAGATCGAGTTTTCTCTAGCTGATCTCTCAAGATCTGTGAACTGTGAGAAGCATGTTGCTTGGAAATTATAATATTCTCAGCACATTTTCAGTATAAAAACCCGCCAAGTTAGTTTTCCTTGGGTTTATATGATAAAGTATTTTGACTATATTTGAATTCAAAGAATCCGCAATCTTACATCGAGAATACAGCCTACACAAATGCAATGTTACAAAAGTATATGTTAATTCAGTTAAATAAAACAATTTGGTTCTTGATAAATACTCCAGAAATTCCTCACCTCTGAAGATTTCCCAGCATATGTTGTGTGCATTTGCACTTTTCGATATGAGAAGTTGATGGCTGTATACTTATGCTATCACTGTTTCTTGTCTTCCTTTGTTGGAAAGAATGCGTTAAGATTGTTCTTAGTATAACCACGCTGTTATTACCTTTTTGTGTGGGTGCGAACAAATTAGATAATAAACGTGGATTTTAAGAACGTTGATTACTGACCAATCACTTAAGTAGTCAAGTACTGTGCAAAATCTTGGACTTATTATGGACAACAGATTAAGCTGGAACGACCAACGGTATGTCTATCCTATCCAAAGTTCTTGGTGGCTTGCGACGTCTCTGGGTACATTCCCACCGTGACATACGCTACTAGACTAAATAAGCTTGTAAAATCTCTACCCCATTTCCTGTACTGCGACGTTATTTTTTCTTATATGTCAGTCTCGGTTCTAAATGTCCTGCAAAAGGCACTAAATGCCTGTACTAGATTTGTTTACTGTATTTGTAATTTTGACCATCTTGGTCGTTTTTGTGTCTATATAAAAAGGCTCTCTCGCTAAAACAACCAGCTTACATCTAAATAATCTAATCTAAAACCGCTTTTTTGTGAGCCATCTCTTAAGGTTTGGAAACAAATAATAGTCGCTGGGGAGAATACGGTGGCTGAGGGACTAATGTGGTCGTTTTTCAGCGATTTAAACGATCCAATAATGATGAATAGTACGCGCCGGTTATGGTTTTACCTTTTACAAGAAAGTCGATAAATACTATACCACGTGCATCCTAAAATACGGAGGCCATAACCTTTCCGGACCATTGTTGCGTGTTTAACCGTTTTGGAGCGCTTCCGCCTGGTGAAACCCACTGTTTTGCCTGTTGCGATGGATCCAGGTTTCATCAATGGTTATGAATCGGCGCAAAAACTCACTCGGATTACGCCTATACATCGCCAACTTCTGCTCGGAAGTCGTAAAACGAATGCGTTTTTGGTCCACTGCAAAACGCGCGCAGAGCGTCATCATACCAGAAGAGTCGTGTATGCTATTGTACACACTGCCATATGTCTTAGCTAACCCCCCTCAATTTCACTTTGGGGTCTTTCAACACCATATCGTGGATTTTGCGACGTATTCTGGAGAGGTGAATTCTTTTGGGCGTCGAGATCGTTTGGCATCATCTGTGCTTGTTCGACCCATACGAAAAGCCTTATACCACTTTTTAATCATTCCAATCGACGGTCCAGAGTCCGGAAATGCTTTTTCAACTAGGTCACGTACTTTTTGATCTGCCTGGTAAGACCACTGGTCTCTTGGTTTTGAATAAATGAATAACAGGTTTTTAGTATCAGCATTTTCAGCAACTGAATATTATCAGGTACTATATTTGGAAGCATGCACTCAAATTCTTTCCCACAGATCGGTCCACAGACTCAAACCATTTTTGTGTGGCTTCATTGGCACATATTGTAGAATCCCTTAATCTGACGTCGTTTTAATCTGGGGCACAAGGGGTCCACGATTCTGGGTTATGTAATATCCATTCGTTTAAGGATCAGTTCCACCTGACCCTGGCTTAGAGATTCCATGTGTTGATCTTTAATGGCGATACTTAGTTTACAATTGCCACAATTAGTTTTATCCATAACAGCAGCAAAAATAAACCAAAATCACATCAAATGTTGTATAATTAATTAGTTTTAAAAATCTTTGTCTGTAAATCGAGAAATTAGGCGCCAGAAACGGCAAACAGTTTTTGTGACCTGAATAAAAATATAAATAATTTACCTTTTATTTATACAGATCGCTTGGGCACTATTAAAAACTGTATCAATCCAAGAAAAAAAAAACTTACTTAAATCCACAACTCTTTTATACTCGTCACGTTTCAAAAGCTGGCCTAAACGGACATTGCATTTTATGCATTTAATGTCCGTTTGGCCACGTCTGAGACCCTTTTTGTGGTTGGTAGAGGCGCGCTCGCCTTTGCGGATCCTTAATCGCGGTGCGAAAAGTAAAGTTCTGCATCGATAATTTCTCGCATGACAATGCAAGAAAAAAACGTACCGGCAAAAGAGCGGTGGTGTTCGCATTGAATTTTATCTGGTGCGTCTGCGCCAAATGCTTGAATAGTAATTAGGTGTATTTTACTTATTGTTTCGAAATACTATATATACACAGTGGTGTTTTTGTTAATTAGTGAATCAGATAAAGAACTGCGTTTGTCTGGAATCTTTAAATATATGCGTTCCGTGTGTATTGTTTATTTTTGCGTGACCGCATTGATTTTATTGTCTTCTTACAATATCTAGAGTAAACTGCATATTAAATCTAACATCGGCACCAAAAAGAGAAAAAATATTCACCAATATCTACGCAACGTTACGCAATCGGCATCACTTCTACTCTTTGATGCGCCTAATTTATTGCCCAGATCCTACAACCTACAAAACAATCATATCCATGCAGCGCATCTCTTTGTCTACCCTAAAATGTTTTATTGTTCGTTTTTTTTTTTGCAATGTAACCTAACACATTAAACCAAACCAACAATATTACACAAGTAAAAAAAAAAAACACCGACCTAGCCATATAAATATCCATAGCTGAACGCAGAACTTTTAAGATAGTGTCATCAGAAGCAAAACTCAAAAATCAGTAAGATAATCAATATGACGCAGTCAAGTATTTCTTAATGGCGCCATTCAAAAACCTTTTCTCATGCGTTGCGCCAGCTCGCACTTAAGACAATATCGTGCTGGTAGTATATGTGATATTTATGTATATGCGTGTGTGTGTATGTGAAAGGGCGCACTCTTTTCCGTACGGTGTGTTAGGTCCGACGAGGCCGACTGGACCGTCCGTTGTCGTTTGGCGCGCAGGTTTATTTGTATTGCAAAAGGACTTGTAAGCACGCAGACTTGTATATTCATTGTACACACGCGCATTTAGGATGTTTCCGTTTGGGGCGAGGCATGTCAAATTGCGTTGTGTCGACAAGATATATATAGGGTCTATGAGATCGACGGCATCGGCACCGCTATTAGTCGCAGACAAGCAATAATGCTATTGTCTTGGCAAGTTCATTGAGTTTCGAACTGTGTGTGTGTGTGCAAAGAAGTCACACGATTAGCATAACAATGTTTATGTTGGTTGGCGACTACGTGCACTTGTAATTTTGTCTTTCGAGACATGGGCGTTTTTTGAGCATCTGGTTCATCGACTCGGAAAACTGCGAATAAACATAAATTAATTTAGTTCATTTTGTAAACAGAAATTTAATAAATATCTTTAAAAAAAACGTTTTTTTATACATGATAGAGTCTCGAGAATAGTTAAAAATTAATTTCTCGATTCGTATTTTGTCAATATTGCAATACCACTGAACACAAGCTACAAACAGCAAATTATACCGTAACAACCGTCATATTTACTAATAATAAACAAATCTATTATGCAAAGGCAAAAGTTTTATGTTAAATCGAATTAAATATAAATACTGAAGAAAAACTATTGTAAGGAAATAATTAATCTAATTAAATGTATTTAGTGTGTGATTGTCTTTGCTATAGCGTCTAATTGTTACTGTTAATTTTATTTTATTTATAATAAATCGTCCCGTGTTAGGTACGAACAAGTCGATCAATTTGTTTTATGACTACATTAAATGCAAAACTCAGAGGTTTTTATCTATCTAGAGTAATATAATATCATCGCCAGATTACGAGAAATCATGGAAAAAATGGATTGAAACCCCGAATGCTGTACAGAAGGCCAATGTTAATCATACAATCCTTACTCAATAAGGTTAGACATGCTGGTTGTTTCAACTAGCAGAAGCCGCGATTTGAGTCACGACAAGAGACCAATGGAATGGCTAGACCCTTTCGGATGCTGTACTGAACCGCACGTTGCAACACCAAGAGGTCCCATGGGAAGGTTTTCACCAGAACCTGCATGTCGTCTGTCGACACAGTCCTGCACATGTTCATAGGCATACAGTACCTTCCGCTGGCAACGGTTCAATATCACTAGAGAGTTCTCGTACCTCAGGGCGGAAGACCAGACGCACCATATGTATCAATGGCAACCATGAGGCCACAATAGATGATGCCGGTGTTTCATCTGTCCAGGCACCACTCCTTACGCAGAACTCGACGTAACATAGCTTGCCGTTTACTGCCGCAATCCTATCGAGCTAGCTCTTGATGTGCAGTATGTAGTTCATGCGCTCACCTACTGTCACGGATGTTAAGTATGAGATACTCGAGTTGTACAGCCATACGGTCGGATATCTACGCGACGATAGGTGACCTTTAAGCAGCATACACACCGTCCTCATTTCACTGACATCTACGCCGTTACCAGTTCCCCAACCAGATACAGCAGTCAGCCAGTCCGTTGCCTTTCTCTCTAGATCCGCTCTGGATTGAGCCTCAGCTAGTAGTACCAGGTCCAGGTCATCCGCATAGGCAATGACTCTGCATAAGCTCGTCACTTAATCTTGTAGCAACGAGTCCAGCATTAGATTCCAGACAGTTGTCCCACATACGGATCCTTGTGGGCAGCCTCTCCGGACGTCTTTCCACCGTGTCTCCTCTTCACATATAACACCAGCCCTTCTGCTATTGAAGTAGCTGCGCCACAGCGGAATTTCTTCGCATCCGACAACCACCAATTTCGTCAGGATAGGTTCCATCCGAGATTGTCGAACGCTCCTCTGAAGTCTACAAAGACCCTTGTCGAAACACAGGAAGGAGAGAGATCGGTCGGTAGGACCTCGGGTCTGTCCTCACTGGGGACTGGGACTTTCACACCGCAGTCGCCGCCACCAATTTTCGTTTGCTTGTTATTATGGGAGGAATGTCCGATGTTGGATAATTTATGCCACTAGTATGCTGCCTCGACCACAAGCTGTACAACTGTACGAAATATGCAGAACTCTCTCATAGCGAAAGAGGGGAGGTAATTAAATTACAAATACTCTGTCGCAAATGCCTGGCCCCCACAGCTGGATCAAATGTTCGTAAAATAAAGCATGCGGAATCTACAACTGCACAGCCAACACAACCTACGAGACAACGAAATAGAGCCCTCAATCAGCTGTAACAAACACGTCAACAAGGATCAGGAGATCCTCTTCCGCATGCACGACGTCCGTACTGTCAAAAACCTGAACTATGTACGAGTAATAACACATCACTCAATAAGTCCGTAGGATGACACATAGATGGCGTTGCTATGTAATAATCCATATGATTTGTAGG
>JANSTU010029244.1:0-12277 GCA_027564075.1 Bolitophila hybrida
GTATTATTTTTTTGCAGATCAGTGACAAAATAAAAAATTACGGTTAAAATTGATAATATTTACTTTGAGACAGTGTCATTTATTTCAATGATTTGCGCATGTAATGCGTCCGTATTGCGACAGTGCGGTTGTCGCGTGTATTCACTGCGTCATCATGCTGTAGGTTAATTGTCCATTCGCATTGCGTACAGCGCTGTCGTTTCGAATGTTTAAAGGTGAGTATATCGAGAGAATTGGATTTGAGTATTTCATTAAAAATTAGAGTATTTCAAAAAGCTGTAACGTTACTATACGGTAAACATATAAAATAAAACTCAAAACTTTTTACTTTTAAAAGTACATTTAGTTGGACAGAAATTATTTGAGTTAAGTCCTTAAAATTGGATCAATAAATTGTAATCTTTTTTTAATTTGTTTACATTACATTCCGATAAAAAAAAAATCTTCAACAATATTCCTCAAGACATAAAAAATATTTCATCTCCGAACCTCTAAAAAAAAAATATTATAACAAACTACTAATTATAATTAATTACTAAAAATTCGTGTACCCGGTCCTAATATAATCGTTAATAAGTTTTATAAAAGTACACATAACATATTGCATTGCAAATATTCATATAAAGAACAAAAAAAAAACGAATAAAAATCAAAATTAACAGAAACCCGTTTTTCGGGTCAAATGTACCAAAAAATGAAAATCCGGGAATACGGGTTCTCAAAATGACATATATAATATGCAAATATTGTATCTGTATACGACCGCAGATTGTCGCACACGTACTATCTGGGCCGCTTCGACCTGTCTTAATTTAAAGATTTGATTTTTATGACCTGTATTTTCTAATAGGACAAAATAAAGCGAAAACTGAATTTTGGTTGAGGTGTTTTAAATTGTTTTCATTTAAAGATTGCAAGTTATATCGATTCTGCCAACATTTTTTTTGTAATAAAAAATATAAAAAAGCATTATAAATTATAAAAACAAATTGTTTATTTGTGTTATTAGAGTAGACATAATTTATTAAAAAGCCAAAAATTAAGGATTTATAAATATATTTAAAGTTTAGATTTTATAGTTTTTTTTTAGAATTTAGACTATTGGCGAATTTTATCTAAAATGTATATATTGTAATTTTTAAATTAAAAAGGGTCAAATAGTTACATTGCCATTCAATTTAAATTTAAAAAATAAAAACAAATTACAAACAATTAGGTTTTTCTAATGATTATTTTATTTCATTGTACCCATTTTAAATAAAAACAACACACAATACATTTATATTTATTTAAGACGTTATTTGATCGGTTTTGCCGTGTATTGTAAATCGGGCGCGTCCGAAGAAGCCAATCAAAAAAGAAAATATTGTACGTACATTTTTTTTGTATGTATTAAACGCAATTCTTAAAGTTAAACTTTTCTGTTTGTATTTTACATGAATATTTTTAACAGACACACACATTTCGGATTTTCTATTTAGTTTAAAATTATGCTTAAAAGTTAAATGAAATAAAACTTAATTCGTCTAACGGATTTTTGCATTGTGTTTATGTGTGTCTGTCTGTGTATAAATGTGCGATTGCAAATATTCACACTGATGTTGTTGTTCTAGATCTAGGAATATGTTTGTTGATCTGGTTGATATTTGTTGACTTAATAAAATGTTTAGCACTGTACCTTGCACAAGTCACTCAACTCGAGTGCAAGCGCGAGTTTCCATCTGATTAAAGGTGTTGATCGGTGATGCGATGAGTTTGTATCCATGTGTCTGTGTGTGTGCATGTAGCTGCGTAGGTGTTTCGTCCTCGAGTTTGTTAAACACCTACCTTCGAACAAACACACACATTATTTTTTGTTCTATATGTTTAGCATTTTGTTCATTTCAATTTAATTTACTTGCAACACTTCTTAACTGCAATTCTTCAAAACACGTAAAATTAAATAAATAATAAATTTATTTTTTTTAATTTAGCTAATGGTGATTTTCTCGATAATATTCGCTTAGATAAAAACACAATTGTTAACAAACTCATAAAAAAACACTTTCTGGTACCTCACAAGTACATTTTTGATGTTACAGTGTTATTTATGCTTGAGTTTCTGAATATTGCTCGCTATCGCTCTCTTTTAAAAATCTCGTGCCTTTCTTGTGTAAACAATTCAGTAAACAAACGTAAATGCTTGTTTTGTGAAAAATAGAGTGGTAAACATTTTATAGAAAAATTGAAATCTACCAGTTAATATCACAGTCATATTCCTTGATCATCAACTTAACTCGCTGAGAATTGTGAAGATTATTATCTACTCTCTCATCAATCTATACCAGGTATTTCGGGTTCTGGCTCACCATCATCACCCGGCGGACTTAAATCTTCAGTCACTGAATCCACCAATTCAGTATCGTTATCATTAGCTACAGGGTCTGGTTCCTCCGAGTGTACAGAGTTTTGAGTTTCTTCTTCAGCGTCTGCAGGTTCTGTGGAAATCACTGGAGCAGTCGATTCATCATCTTCATCGGGCTCATCGTATAGAGGTGTAGTATTACCACCGACTTCCTCATCAGGCTGAATATCATCATCGGAGAATTTATCAAGTTTCAAATCTTCCTCAAAGACATTTTGAACTGGTGACTTTGATTTCGGAGGTGTATCATCATCTAAAATAGCATCGCAAGCTGTCGGCGACACTTTTTCTGTAACTGTCTCTGAATGACTTTCCGGTTCATCAATGGCATCACCAACATCATCGTCATCATCCCAATTCTCGACAGCTGGTTCAACTGCTTCGATAACAGTTTGTTCAGAAGGTTCATCGAAATCATTGAAATCTTCTTCTTGACTGTCATCATCAATCGGTTCGGTTTGAGGCAGAGGAACCTCTTCTTTTGTCGTCGTTACCACATTTGTGGTACTCTTCTTTGTGTCTGTCTCTACTTCCTTTAAATCATCATCGTCCCAGGTCTCTTCATCGGACACAACAGACTTGGGGCTTGGATTACCCCAACGTGATGTATTTTTCTTGTTGTCCTTGTCTTTTTGATCAAATGATTTGGACGGCAAGTGTGTATCGTCATCTTTGTCTTCCCATTTTGAACGACTACCACCACGACGATTGTCTATGTTCGGATTCGATCCACGGCTTACGTGACCACCAGCATTTCTGTCCTCGCGTTCGAATCCGTCTCGGTCGAAGAATGGTCTATCAGTAAATCCTAAGAAGAAATAATTTGTTGTAGTAATGGGTTTGTTTTTTAAATACACTGGAGGACAGCTTCTATATATGAATAATTGCATTATTTTAATTTTTACTCTACTTTTTAGTTCTTAAAAATATAAAATGCTTACATTTTTTTATAAATTAAATTATTAAACTGAGGAAAAATGCGTAATACAAATTTTAAATCCTCAATAGTCGAATTATTGTTTAAAATTAAAGATTTAACCATTTTTAATGGCAAAATACAGAAATGTTTGATAAAGGTAATCTAGATTCATAGTGGTATTTTAAAAAGGCTCTCAATAAAGCATGCCTTATTTATCATAAGCTGTCCACTCTTTAACTTAAAACTAATGATAATATATAGAAATAAACTAACCTGCGCCTGGTGGTCCTGGCATGCCTGGACGAGGGCCTCGTATAAACATTGGCGAGCCGGAACGTGGAGCAAAGGGATTTGCCGGTCGTCCGTGTCCCATGGGTCCACCACGTGGTCCAGGTCCTCCCTGATTGGGTGGTCCGAAACGATTTTGAGCAAAAAATTCCCTGGGTGGTCCACCTCTTCGATCAAATTCATCACCACCTCGATTGAAATCTAAAAAAATGGTTATAAAATAATTTTACAGTTAAGTGAATATAAAGTTAACTTACCAAAATCGTTGCCACGATGATTCTGGCCATGCATACCGTGCGGTGGACCTCTCGGACCCATACGCATATCATCTAGAGGTGGTGGACCTCCCATACCCATAGGTCTTACTCCATTGTCCATAAAATTGCCTCCGAAATTATTGCCCATTGGCGGCGCATTATCACGCCACGGTCCACCAACGTCATTACGACGTCCACCGAAATCACCACGATTTGGTTCATTTGGCATCATTTTATCTTGGCGATCACGAGAAATTCGATCACGACTATCCCTAGGCATATCATCTTCTCGAGATCGATTTCGATCGCCAGCAAATCGTCCACTAGAATTACGATCACGCTCACGACTTACGTCACCACGACCACGTTCATCTCTGTTTCGATCCCTGCGCATGTCACTTCCACCACGATCACGATCTCTGCCACGATCATTATTACGGAAATCACGTTCTGGATCCCTGCCGCGACGATCATCACGACTGTTGCTACGCTCACGACGTCGATCGGGTACATCCTTATTCGGAAAATTCTGTGGCATATTCGTCGGAATCGGTGGCATACCAGGCATGGCCTGTCCAAACATCGGTGGCGGAGGCCTATTGAACATACCAATCGGATTCATCAAATGGTTATTGTGCATTTTAGGTTCATCGTCCATTTCAATGTCCATATGATCATCAGATGTATTCGGCATTATCGGTGCTGGTGGCATTGTATTCATATGTTGCATTGAACCAGGCATCGGAGGAGGATAGTGTCCCATAAAAGAAGCATTCCCGATAGCCGACGGCGGCGGCACAGATTTGTCCATATGCATATGTGGCATACCATGCTGCATCATCATTTGCGGTGGTGGTACGCCAAGTGGAAGACCAGCCAAAAGATTTTGTGGTATATTCAAACCCATCGGTGGCATTAATCTGGGTACACTACCCATTCCGAATGGTGGTACCATTGGCATCATCGGTGGTGGACCCTGCTGTGACAGACCATCGACACCAGAACCTGTCATATCGAATATAGGCAAGGGCATCGGAACTATTCCATCCTTTGTTTGACTAGCACCCTTTAGTTTGTCTTTTAACCAGGCAGGCATAGAGTCCTCATCAAACATGCCACCTTCTTCGAGAATCTCAAAATCAGTTGATGGACTCAACTTATGCCACGGTATATAGCTAACGCCTAGATCGAGATCCCAATAATCCTTCCATTCTTTGCTCTTAACACCTTTGCCGGCAGCCCAGGATATTGTGATGCCACGTCCTTGTAGCTTGTAGTTTCGCAACTTTTCCATTGCTTTATTGGCGTCCTGACGACGATTCATGACAATAAAGGCACAGCCACGTGGCACAATCATATCAATGCTGATAATTTCACCGTACTTCATAAATGTATCCGATAGCTCCTCCTGTTGTACCAACTTCGACAAATGACCAACCCATAGAGTTGTACTGCAAACTAATAGAGAAAATACTCAATAAATATATAAAACTCACTTCAATATATAACCTATCTCGCGAACCCCATACGAAGGACTGTATTTTGATCATAAAATAACATTCACCGAAGCCAATTATCTTACCACTAAGGTTCTCCTTCTTAAGATCCGGCAAACCTCGACGACGACGATCACGCTCGTATTCACGTTCCTTCTCACGTTCCTTGTCTTTTGCATTACTGGGACGATCTCTGTCACGATCACGTGATCCTCGGCGTTTCGAGCGTGGCGAACGGCTGCGCGAACGTGAACGTCTCCTACGTAGTCCACGGTCCCTTGAACGCGATCGAGATCTTCGTCGTTTGCTGTACCGGTCACGGTCTAGAGACGGACTTCGTGAGCTGCCATCCAAATTTATGACCTGTGAGGAATAGTATTAAAAAAAGAAGAAGAAGAACCATAGTTTTGGTATGGGATTGCTGTGCAAACATTACTTTTATGATCAAATTACAGTCGTCGCGTGGGGCGTTGAGATACCTTTGTATAATATAATGCAAATGTATCGTAATAAAAAAATGGGCATCACAATATTTCACTCAAGTACAATAAACTGGTTATTTAGATAAATCACAGTGACACATCAAAATGATAAAAGCACTCTGTTATCACTGTGTACATGACAGAAAACGTTCACTTTATAAACATTTTAATTGTATATCTTTGAAGTCAAGCAATAATTTCCCTTACCTTGTAGTTCCGGCCAAAAAAAGGACAAACATGCCGATACGTTGGCCTCGTTGGTCAACACAACAACAATATATATTTTTATAGTGCACCATAATTTTCAGGATATAGGTAACACGAAATTTTGAATCAATTTAAAGAATTTTTAAATATACAAAACAACATGGATATCACGATTTTTTTTTGGTTTGAGTTAAAGGAACTGACATTAACGCACCATATTTTGATCATTGAATAACGTCACAGAAAAAAAAACAGGAATAATGTAAATAGATATTTACCTCAACTTTGCCATCATCTGAGACGAGCTCCACTTCGGGTTCGTTAAGATCTACAATGTTGTTGGCTAATCCACTTTGTTGCATTAAACTGTTCAGATTGGCCTGCAAGCCGAATATTTGACTGACATCGCCCTGCTGTTGCACCTGTTGTCTACTCAAATCGCACTCATTGGCAAATGGAAGTTTCTAAAAACACAAAACACACGTAATTAGCATATGTCTAACTTAATAGAAAAATAACGGTAATATTGCACAATTATTATTTAAGTACATACTTTCAACACCGTGGCCAAGTGTTTTTCAAATGCTTCTTCTTGCAAACGCATTTCGGTTAACTTTGATTGCTTTTCTTCTTGTTGCTTAAGCTTCTGCAAATTTTGTAATTGTCTTAGAACGTTGGGGTCATTTAATAACTGTGAAACATTGTTGCTCTATAAAAATGGGCAGACATTTAATATTCAAATATATTGAGAAAAAAAGGTAACAATTAAACGATATTAAATCGAAAATGTGACCATTTAAAATACCTCGACTGCTGACTGGGACTGTCGCGGTGAATGCTTGTCATCATCTTCATCATCGCCATAATCGTAGTCCAGTAGTTTCTTATTGAATTTGACTGAGTCCTGGATAGCACTACTACTTGTACCTGCACTACCATCGGTACCAGTCTGACGGATCAGAAACTGTTGTAGTTGTTGTAGCTGACGTATGGTACTAGAGTCCAATTGACTAGCGGTCGGTATCGATGTCTATAGCATAAATTAATTATTTTAAAAAGTTATATATATAAGGTTAATTAAATTAAATCTTACCGAACCAGACATGTCCGAGGACATTGTATGATTATCCTCTCCCATATTCTGTAATGGTGAATCCTGTGGCATGGTCGTGTTCAAATTTAATCCTAAAAAATGAAAATTGATAAATAATAATAATTAACATTTGTTTATTAAACACATACCATTTGAAGACGATGACTCTGGCTGATCCATATTCTGATAGATCGGATGATTCGGATTGGCCAAATCGAACAGTGGCTGAATCACTTCAGGTGCAAACACACTGTTCTTCTGCCACAAATTCAGAACTCGGATGATTTTGCTCTTATCATCGGGAGCACAGCGAAACAGCTGTGCAAATGTGGTTTGCATGTTTCGGGCAAAGCGCGGAGCAAAGACATCTTTCTCTGCACCAAACTGATGCCGTGACTGACGTACGATCGAGTCGATGACGTACAAACCAGGAATTTTATACTCAGACTTGCACTTGAGTATGAATTTTTCAACGCTCTGCACGACATGTTTGTAAAATTTAATGGCTTTCATGGCACTGCGAGTGATCGCTGCCATTTTAGCCTTCGAGATCGGTGGCCGGGTGTCATAGAGCCCCGAAAGCTGCAAAACGTACGCAATTTCATTAGATTTTTGTTTTAGTAAACATCATACAGTTCTTAAGCACGCATCATAAAAACAAATAATATAAGTACAAATCATTATTTCGATGCCATTGACATTTCCAATATTTACATTATAAAATACTACACTCGCGCATTTACAAGAGGCGCAGTGGTCAACGACAACGACGGCGCTAGCCTCCGATAAGTAACATATATATTATATTTTTTTATGTAACGCCCTTTTTCTTTACAGCTTTTTACTTACCTCGGTATTGAAAACGATAACCGTATCCATTGTTTATGCACGAAACATTCTTCACTAACTAAATACGAAACGAACGTCTGCGATATCGACAAATTTAACAACAATTTTAATGATAGAATTCAGCAGTAAAAATTCGACACGGCATTTTTCACTGTACACATATCTAAAATGGCAGAAATCAAGATGGCGTACTGCGAGAAGAGTGCGATCGTCGTGTATTTATTATTTTTATAGTGCGTTTTGCGGCGAAGGACTTCCGTGTGTCAAATGATTGCGGCGAAACAATTGGTTGTTTTCTATTGGAATGTCAGTGAATACAGAATTTATTTCTATGAACAAATAATAAATAGAAATAGTTACATTTTTTTATATTTTTTATATTTTTTAGGCATGATTACTATGGCGAGCTGATCTGTGTAGCTAATACACTACTATATATTGTGTATAAAAACAGAGAAGCTGTTGTTTTTGTTTTCATTATATGTTTAATTAATTTAATTATTAAAACATAAAAAAACATTAAAGATTGGCTATATCTTTATATTTATTATTAATAAAAATTAAATGTATTTTATTAAAATTATTTATTATTGAAAAACAATTTACCGCCATCTTATTACTTTTTTCGTATAATTATGTGTGTCTCTCCTTAGTCAAATCCGTACAGCGTACGATTATGACAAATGTATTATGATGAAACACTGTAATGTCTACAAAAAAGACTTCTAAATTACTTCTGAGGGACTTCTGAAGGACTTCTGATGAAATTAAATACCTAGGCACACCAGTAACTACAATCGATGTCATCAAAGAATTAAGTCTCAAGAGCATTACAGCCTTCGTTGAGAGCACAAACTGGTTCTCGGAAGAAGATCACGGACCTTCACACGAGGATCAATAAAAATAAAGTTGCACAATCGGCCTGCGGGCCACGAAATTTGTATTTTCGACTGCAAAAATAAAAAAAAAAAAATGAAAGAAACATTACAAGACAGGCTTAATAAAACTCAAAAAAAAAAATTAAAACACAACGTCGCGCTTCGTATAATTCGTAAAACGTTCTCTTCAAGTGCTGTTTTTCGCTCGGATTTTCGTATATGAAAAAAACTTTTTAGTTGTTTTAGTTTTTAGTTGAACTATTAATTTATATTTATGAAAAAAATGTCATAATGTGAGCTTAAGACTTCTAGTTTAATTTAATGCTTGGAGAAAAATCCAATGTAACAAGCTATAAATAATCGGGCGAATTCATTTTAACATTACTCATTCAATATTTTATCAACGCAACTAACATTCATTTCGGCTATATGGATGGAATCATATAGGCCATACAAATCAAAAACATGAAGACATTAACACAATTTGATAAATACAAATAAATAAATATGAATAAGTATTTTTTGCGTCAAGTGTCAGGTCAATAATCAACATTCAACTAGCAGATGTTTACACAGTGATTTAAACAGTATATTAAATAGTATAAATCACATTTAAAATGGAAGCGGATACTGGCACTGGAGATAATGCAATTCTTCAGCTTATTACAACGATTCAAACGTTTCCCGTTCTATACGATTCTTCTTTGAATGATTTCAAGATTCCCGAACGTAAGGATCAAGCATGGAATGTCATTGCACGGAATCTTAAAAGCGGTGGTATGATGATATTTGTTATTTATATTAAATGTATATTTATATACATTGCTTTTGCAGAAGATGAGTGTAAAAAGCGCTGGCGAACGATGAGGGAACGCTATACGCGTGAGCTGAAACGTTCAAAAAGTAGCTGGAGATTCTTCAAAAGTATGCACTTCCTTAAAGATCATATTAAACTGAGAAATGCCAAGTGTAGTAGACCACGCAATGCACAACGGGTAAAATATTCAAAAGTAACCAAACAACCAGTTATAGAATACGAGGAGCCCTCCAATGAAATTGAGTTTATTCAGACAGAACCAGAATGTAAAAAAATACAAATGCACGAATATAACAATTATTCAACTTTTTATTTATATTTATTCAGACGTAGAAGAAGAACCTCAATCACCACCAGAGAATGAAACGCACGTAGTTGAAACAGAACTCGATGCCATACCAGCCCAAGAGCCAAAACATGACATACCAAAAGATTGTCCGCCAGAATTTTCAACAAAAACATCAAATTTTATAACAATTCCGGTGTCATCTCCAAACGAGGACGATTTATTCTGTAGTTCTGTGGCGTGTTCACTGAAAAAAATGTCACGCTTGCACAATGTCAAGGCCAAAGTAGAAATATACAAGATCATCGAAAAATACTTTGAACTTGAGGCGAAAAATATCTGAGATAAACGATATAGTTATAATAATTACAGCTAAAAATGATTTTTTTAGTTCAAACCAAACCAGTCAAGTGTTCTGCTAATTTTGTACAAAAAAAATCACTAGACATTTTACTATTTATTTTTTAAATAAACCAATAAAACCAAGTATTTTTACATTTTTTAGACATTTTATTATAAGAAGATACTATTTCGTTTTTTTTAAATGCGATTCTTGTAAACTCACACGAAACACAGACAAAAAAAAACTATTAACAAAAATGCGAGTAAGCAATTTTGGGACTATAATATAAATTTAAAATAAAAAAAGGAAAACGCACAAATATCGTTTCGAAAATAAAAATAACAACTTTCATTATAAACAAAAAAACTAAGTCAAAAAGCCAACATTGAGGGCCCTCTAGAAAAAATACATACGTATCATATTTTGTAGTATATTAATGAAGTAAACAGAGCGTTGAATTTAATGTTGATTTTTTTGTTACAAATAAATAGTGTTATTTTATTGTGATTTAGTTTTTATACGTGTAATTCATATTATAATTTATCAGCGGTTAGCCTTTGAGGAGAGCGCGATGGGTATTATTGGGATTTGGTCGACACGGAGATCCTTATAGGGTGTATCGAACGTAAGGAACCTCAACGTCTTCACCAGTCTCATCATTGCAGCAGATCTCAAAGACCAGGGCACGTACGTGTGGTTCTATCTTTCGCTTGGATACCTTCTTTACCACCTCGGACATTGGTATCTTAAGGCGTTCCTCACACTTGGATTTTTGCATAAAGAAAGAGTACAGCATTGAAACACCCTGCGACAGCATGGTGATTTCGAGTTTATGTTCTTTCTTGAAATGCTCGAGAAATTCGGCTAGCGTAAGTTCACCCTTGATCTCAATGCGGTCCCATAGCGTCCATTCGTTATCGTAGTAACTCTGCTTAGCCGCCTGAATTGGTTCGGAGAATGTAAACAGCGGTAAGGCCAAATTAAAGAAGGCGTTCTTGTAACGGTCCAACGACTTGTATCTATAAACATAAATTAATAATATATTTAATAAACAATAAGTTATTCTTCTAGACATCATACCCTTGAGCCATTTTGTAGATCTCCAAAGTGGCAAAACCAGACACAACCGAAGTGGCGGTCGCAATAGCCGGAATGATTTTGCCGGCAATCAGCTTCGACGTGTGTCGGTCGGCCGTGGTAATCTTGTAATTTGTTGCACGCAAATTTGAGCAGGCAACAATAAAGTCCATGTGGAAATTAGTGTCATCGTCCTTCTCGAACTCTAGCGGAGTAATTTTGAAGTTCAACTTGCCCAAATTGGCCAAATCCTTGATGATGTTCTGCACGTGATTCTCATCAACACCGTCTCCATTCTGATCGGCCTGCAGACCAGCATCGGTGACAGCAATACGAACACCAGATTTCGGCACGAAAACGGGAACCTCAACCTTTGTTATCATATCGGCTACCAACGAACGATCATGCACTTGAGGCAGACCATATACCTGAGCCTTAAGATTAGCAGCTGCAAATACATAGTCAAAATGCAATGAATTGGAAACGTCAAAGGTTAGCGGTTCCGGGCATCGTTTTGGTCCTGACCAAAACGGCTGACCACTTGAGGTAGTCTGATCCGGTGGGAAATTAAACAAAAGCTGACGAATTTGATTCGAGTACTGATCCTGCCAGTGAAGACGAGCCCATTTCACACAGTCGCTAAATTCTAACGGACGTTCGGTGATGATAGCAGTCTATATGAATAATAAAAAAATAAATCATTTCTTTAGAATAGAGCAAGTGTAATTTTTAAAATACCTTAACAGATTCCAAAACTTCCAACGGCTGTACACCGGTCAATTTTAGGACACGTTCGATGAAGCTTGGGTCAGATGCATATTGAGCTGCGTTCTCGGCAGACTGCCTGAAAAGTCCTTCAAAATTATCTCGTGCCCACTGCA
>JANSTU010029255.1:0-12277 GCA_027564075.1 Bolitophila hybrida
TGTACAAACAACAAATATAAATATTTTGTTTGTCCACACACAACTTGACGAAGAGAATTTCAACCGACTCTGTCTCTTGAACGACGACTTGTTGACTACACATCTTGGAGCGTATGGCTAATAGAACACTTCCACCCCTTTCTCTACAGCAATTAAGGGTCGACTTGTCACACCTATACACAGTGAAGTAATGGTCAAACAGCTCGCTGTCATAAATGGAAGGAATCATTTTCTATCATGTATTATAGCCAAAAGCTCCAACGAAAATGAGGTTCACCATTAGAAGCTCCCTATAAAAGGAACGTTTACGAAATCGGGCCAACGTGAAAAAAATAAATTCCACTGTGCTTTCTGCTAAGTTTTTCTTAGATTCCTCATAGCCGCTATGACAGATGTTGTTAGACAGAAGGACCATAGTTTAATGCAGGTATGGCTTTCATCTTAAGCTGGTTGGCCGTATCCTTCGTTGAAATGTATATATATGGAATAAATAAACTCTCGAAAAATTAAAATTCTTAGAATTTAATATTGTTTTTGTTGATGGTGGTATTTTTTCACGTGAATAAAAGTAAGTAAGTATGGTAGTCATCAGCGGTAAGGTAGCAGCTTTATCTCCAATGTAGGCTGTGTTAGTCTAATAATTCTATGAAGAACTACTAAATTCTCAAATGTTCAATATATTATAAGAACATAAATTAAATATAAACAGTCCGCTATGTCTGATATATAAATTAAGATCGCCGAGCGAGAAGAGCTCGCAAATTTTCTTAATTCTTTGTGGGTAAAGTTTAATAAATTTAGAAAAACCCGTGCTTACTGTTTTACAAAAATTAATATAATAAATGCAGATTATGATGAAGAAAAATCACTATTATACTCTCGTTAGCTACTGCTGAAGATAGAGCAAAGCATAGGTATTTTACTAAAAATACAATGTCCGTTATTAGGGATATACCTATATGATCAGTTTGCTGAACAATTATCAGAAATTCAATTATCGCTAGTAACTCCACAATAATTACTCTTCCTAATTTAAACAATATTGCAATTACGGATAGTAGAATTGTTGTTGGAAATTTGATAAACACTTGCAAGGACTCTATCGAAGAGATAATACAAGCGAAAATGTTTTGGAGTTCACATAGTAATATAAGAGTTTGGAAAAAGGATCTGTTATGTCGAAAAAAGTAACATTAGATCTATTTTCCCGAAAAAGTTATCAGGGTAGACAATTCAGAAAGTATAACATATAATGAACAACCTCCGATTATTTTAAACATTAAAGTCATCCAGGTGACTGTAAATTGTCTGCGACAGTTATATTGGATAATTGGAACTCGAAATGCAGTTAAGGCTATATTAAAAAAAATTACGGTGCTATAGATTTGCAGCAGTATCACAACATTAATTAATGAGCAATCTACCACGATTACAACGACGAAATGGGCTTATTAAACGACCAGTTGTAAATGTGTATGTTTTGCCAATTAAATTATTAAAGCTTCCAACATAAATATCGGGCACTTCTATAATAATTTGGTGTTGCACCTAATGAAATAAATTTTCGAAACACAATATAGAATATAATATTTGCACATCATGCACATTTTTGAATAAGTAATATAAATAAATGCAAATCTAATAACTCATATTTAAAAAAAAAGTAAAAACACCTTTTAACCTAGTAAATTGGAATTGTGTTTATATCTTTTCGCGTCACGTGACTAACGTCAAAAAATGTACACGTTATACATTTTCAACGTTACTCTCCTCTACTTTTTGTTTAATAGTATATCTTTGCAAATTCCATTATCACACAATCAGTAATCCAGATGCAGTATAATTGAATTCCAACGCAATCACTTTTTTTTCTATTTTCAATGGGCATCCAAACTAATTTCCAATAAACTATATTACATATTAAATACTCGAAACTATGTAAATAGCGATATCGATCAGTACATGTTCACATAAATATTGACTACGTTGAATTATATAGCAAATAAATTCGTGTGAAGACAGTTTAATCGGGTAAACCGTTGATTTATTATTTTCGTTTGGCACCACGAGCTCTACATTTGCATTTAAAATGATTAAATATTGTGTGGGTGAAAAAATATTGTTTTTGTACTTACATATTATATTTTATTAAATTATAGCATTACTGCTTCGAACTTGAATTTAGGAAAAGAAAATAGTTTTTACAATTGCACTTGAACTAAATTTGAAACGCATCTTTATTTCACTAGATAAATAAAAAACATTTTGTTTAAAATGGAATGCATAAATATAACACATAGATAAACAGTAAAACACATACAACAAGTAAATTTATAATTAATGGCCAAACATCGGCGGCTATGCCTTCCACAACGACATTGTGTTCTGATTCTTGCAAAATCGGCGAAACGTGAGACGCCAGAATGCAATGCGAAAGTCTGCACTGTACGATGCATAGATAAAAGGATTGATGGCACTGCTCAGCCAGCCCAGCCAGGTTAGGGTTATCATAATATTATCGCTGACCGTATCCTTGGGCAGAAACGGCACCAACAGATAGTACACAAAAAATGGCAGCCAACATGCAATGAAACCACCCACAACCATGCTTAGCGTTTGAGCTGCTTTCGTTTCACGCTTTGACGACGAGATCCGGATCGGCATACGTTTGCCAGTGCTGTGTATGCGTAGCTTACTGCTTGACAGACAAGACTCGGAAATGGACGTTTGACTCTGGCAGAAGTGTACCGATTGGATGGGTTTGAAGTGCTGTGGATTGCATGCGGCATACTTGCAGGTTATTGTCGAGCTACGTATGGTTGACGATGACTTGGAGATCTCGACAAGTTCGTAGAGGGTATGATGAGATTCGACCCGTTCGAAAGACTTCTGGGAGTAGGTGCGAAACTGTTGTGAACCACAACGACCGAGTGAGTGTTTCTTGCGTGGACTGTGACTGTCATAGTCAGACGTGATGTTATCCACCTCAATCTCGTCAACGGTTGTACGCTCAGAAGCCTGTGAAGATGTTTGAAAATATTAATATATATTTATTTTAAATAGGTATTCTGGTGAATTTCGGAATTTTTCAATAATATCGCGATTTTTATATTGTCGCATAGTTCAAAGTCATTTTGTGGTTATATTGTACATATGCAAAATTATACATCGTACATATTATATTTATAGCATGACATTCTTTATACGATAAATTTCGAGAAACGAGATCTGGCACAGCAAGGAACCATAGGAAGACGAAATTCATGGAATTTATGCAATCTATGTTCATTTTAAGTTGATTGATTTAGCTTGTGGTAAACGCAAGTAAGGGTATGTATGTACCTTCAAATATATGGATTATGTGCGCACATGACGTCGTGCTTGAAACTTGAAAATAAAATATTCTGATATACATAACATCGGTTCTAACGTAAATTCTATATTCAGAATGTACTTGTCAGTTAAATAGAACCAATTAAGCTTTGAAGTAAATTGGATTATAATTTTCTTGAAATCTGCTCAAATAACTGTGCAATACTGAAATGACGCTGAGTTTATAAAAGGATACTAAGAAATATTATTAAAAATCTATGACTAAATGTATGTATACAATGTGGTCCGTTTTTACATGCTAATCCATTAAGAAGGTATTCCCAGACTAATTTTGAGCAACAAATTGGGCTTTTTTACAACCACTGTGGTACAGGGTGGTAAAATGTTTGTGTTTGGAGTTGTAAGTACGAAGAAATTAATAATTATAACTTCTAAAAAAATTATCCCAGAACAAGCAGATTAGAGATGTTTTATAGTGCTATAATGTGCCTTCAATTTTACAAAAAAAATGTTTATCAAACTTTGTCGTTTTTGTATAATACATTATTTAATACCTCTATGCATTGATTAATTTATTAATAAATGATTAATATTAAAAAAAGAAAATTAAATCTATAGTAAAAATCTTTTAAGTAAAATACAATGGCAGTAATGATGTGTCTCTATAAAAACCAACATTTGGCAAAAATATGTGTTTATTCTATGAACGGTTATTTTCTGTGTACCAATACCAGTTCATATATAAAAAAATAGAAGACAGAATTTCCAAATGTTAAATATGCAGACATACATTATGTTTATGGGTTCTGTAACAGAAATGCTATGGCTTAAAGTTTTGTATATCAATAATTAATTACCAATCAACACCTGTTCAGGAATTATTACCAGAAGACCTGCCTCAAAGATTGGAATTTTGCAACTGGTTATTACAACAGAATTTCGCTGACTTTGTAATTACTAAAAAACATTCTTTGGGCAGATTAGTTACAATTTACCAGATATGACATTATTAACCGACTGCATCCAACTGCGAATCAATATCCAGATATCCGGAAATTTTCTCACGCAACAAAAACATTACAAAACGGCACCCGTCAATTCCCCAAATAAAAATTGGCCGAAAATATTTTTTTTAAAACATAAAACATTGGTAATGTGCTAATTGGACCTTTTATATTTCCACTATGATTAAACATTGAGGCTTATATCAGGTTTTGATGAACGTTTTTCCAGGACATCTCAGAACACTGTTTTACCAGCATGGTGGCGCACCTTGTCCCTATGGCCGAGCTGTTACATATTGGTTGGATTTAAAATATCGAAATTGTTGGATTGGACTGGTCGATTTTGAACAAAAAATTGATTCAAATCGAGTCAGTAAAATTATCGATTTTCTTCGATTTTTCTATTTTTTTTAGTTTCATATAATTTTAGTTTCTATTATATTTTAAGAATCTATATATATAAAATAAGTTTTTTATTTTTTATTTATTTTAATTTCGAAACTATTTTAATATAATGAAATAATGAAATTAAATCCAAAGTTTAATATTTTTTATTTCGTTTTTTTTTATATTGAATAGGATCATTCGATCTTTAGGTTATAAAGAGTTGTTCATCTTTTGGTTATTGGTTATTAATGACGCTGTCAACTTTAGCGCCATAAAATGTTGAACCTTCCGTAAATAAACAATGAATCGCTTTACTTTGGAACAACGTTGGCAAATCCTCAATAGTTTCTTTGAAAGTCGGAAAGTCGTGCTTGCCGAAACGGTTCGAAATTTACGCAAACAATTCGGAAAAGCGCCTACCGAACGCGGAATTCGAAAGTTTATTGATAAAGTGCGTCAAACTGGAATGTTGGGTGATGCCAGACGTGTTCCTTATGCTCAATCGCAATCGCTGCTGTGACTGAAAGTGAATGCTTTAATCCGACAACATCAACTCGGGGCAGATTTTTTTATCGGACGAGGCTCATTTCCATATCGGCGACTATGTTAACAAGCAAAACTGCAGGATTTGAGGATCGGAACATCCATGCCTCGTAGTTCAGAAGCCCATGCTTCCAGCTAGCTTTACTGTGTGGTATGGAATTTAGAGTGACAGCGTGATTTTGAAAACGAGGCTGGCCGCGCTGTTACGGTCAATGGTGACCCCTATCGAGACATGCTAACCGACTTTGCTGCCGGAATTGGAGAATTTTGATCTCGGTGAACTCTGGTTTCAACAATACGGCCCTACGTGCCAAACTGCCGCAAGTAGCATAAATCTTCTACGCACAAGATTCAACAACCGTGTGATCAGCCGTTTTGGTGATGTCAATTGGCAATCTCGCAGCTGCGATTAAACAGCGATGGACTTTTTTCTGTGGGGTGCATTAAAAGATAAATTTGACAACGTGCTCGAAAATTGGTGTCCCGGATGACTTACTGCCGAGCTAGCCGCGTCCAACATATGAACGAAAAAATATTCTACACATAGTCGGTGGGACCCCTCTTTCAAATAAAGCATAATTCGTTCAATAAAAATTAATTTGTTATTTTGTCTCGAACCAACAGATATCAAAACTTTATATTATTTATTCGATTTTTTGGTTATATTTACTATAATTTAGATTTTTGTTTTTTTTTAATATAATAATCGAAAGTTTATTTTTTTCTGTTTCGATTTTTCGATTTTTATCTAAACATTTATATTATTTCGTTTGTTAGTTTAATTGTTGTTTCGTTTTTTTGTTTAATTGTAATAACAACGGTTCCGATTTTTTAGTTATATTTAACATAATTTCGATTTGTTTAATAAAAAACGAAAGTTTAATATTTTTGGTTTCGATTTTTTTTCTATTTTTTAAAATAATCAAAATATTGCATCTTTTATATTTTTTGTTTCAGTTTTTTAAATTGTAATAACACCGATTTCGATGTTTTGGTTTTTTTTTTTGGATATATTTAATATATTTTCAATTAATATTTAATATAATTTTATATTTATTTTAAACTTTCAATTTTTTCAATTTTTTCAATTTTTTCATTTTTTTTTCGATTTATTGATTAATTGACCAGCCGTATAGTTTGGACGAAACGGTCCAATACATTGTCTTATGTTTAGGGGACGATGAAGGAGCTTATTTATTCAACCGTGATGATAACATTAGATGATTTAAATTTAAGGATTACAGTAGCAGTACAAAAAATCTGAGATGATTTCGATTATCAAGAGCATACAAAAAAAAAGGATTTTTTGAGGAAAAAATTAAAATGACTTTGAAGAGCAATAAGTCTAAATCTAAAAGTAATATGCTATTAACTATTATACTTGTGTGTGTGGAGTAACATTCTTAGCAATTACAGATCGGACCCGGTCTGCTCAAAAATATACTTAAAAAGGGGTATTTTATAATCTATAAAGTCTTATCTGCTTGTTCTCGTTTAAATATTTTAAAAGTTACTCCAAACACAAACATTTTAACATCCTGTAACTCAGTGGAAATATACGACCCTCCCATACAAGTTTTTTCTCAAAATTAGTAAGGGAATGCCCCCTTAAGAGCTTACAGAGTGGTCAAAAATGGTAATCTTTATTTTTTTTTATTCGTTACAATTCTAAGGAGTAATTTGGTAAATATTTTGCGAAGATATGATTTTTTAAACATGCGGGAAAACTTTAAACGCGTTTTTCTCGAAAAGTTGTTTTCAAAGTTGGTGTCCATCAGAACTCGGCGAATATGCAACCGATTGATTTCTACTTTTGCACACACTTTCTACACATATATGCCGTTCATATTTTCGATTTTACTTACTATAATACTTAATGGCCGACTTTTATTGGAAGACACAATTTTTGCTTAAAAACAATGGGCATCTTTGGATTTTTGCTTTCAGATAAGTGACGAGGGATACCGCAAGTAAACTATAACTGGCGCATATTATACATAATTGTTGATAATCATTTGAAAAGTGGAACTGTAAAAAAACGCTTGTGTTGAAAGAGGAAAAGATCCTTTATCATTACGCCTGCTCATACATCGATCCATATTTAGTTACAAAAGCAAAATTGCACGAAATCGTCTTTGAATTGGCCTTTGATAGCTGAAACTTGAGCTTAACTTGAGGACTCGTTGTTTCGACTGAAAAGAAGAGAATATTAGAAATAAAACTTTCAGTTTCTTTCATCCTTCCCGCTAGCTTCATAAAACAAAGAAATAAAAAATCCAGTACCATGTTTATACAGATTTAATAAAACATCCAAAACACACTCATATTATCATTCTTTTTCTTACAAATCATATTTAAATTCAAATTAAATCAAAAAATCACTCTCAAGTCAAATATAACATATTATATATATGGTTCAGTTAAACCAACCCCAATTTTTATACAATATCAAATTTATGTTCATAAATTCTGACGAACAACCTGCCATTCTGTTGGAATCTCCATTCAACTCATATTAAATTCAAGTAAATACACATTTTGTATAAATGAATTGTATTTGCTTAGAAAATACTTTATCTATGTATGTGTGGATGAACAAATTTGCATACCTCTGTTTTCGCCATGCTGTTGTGGCGTGACGTTAGCACACAACATATGCGAGCGTATACGTACAGCATGACCGTCATCGGTATGAAAAACGAGCCCATTGCAGAGTACACGACATAACCCTTGTTCTGATTGTACCGACAGTCAACAATGGCGGACATCCGACGGCCCGGCTCGTACCTGAAAAACAATAAAAAATAAAATATCCGGTGTATTTCTGAAATGTCGTATTTTTGAATTGCATATATAAATATATAGAAATTACGCTTGACGAAATGAATCGCTTCCACCTTGCATGAGTTTCTCTTCGATGAATAATCACGTTTAATTTTGTACCGCGGCAGCGTCTACATCGGCCATAAATATTATCCAGATCGTGTAATTATGTATATATCTGTGTGTGTGTGTGTGTTCGAGTGTGTTAGGGAGTTTATGTGTTTGAGCGTGTGTATTGTAATAAATAGAGCCATTATTTAGTAGAACGATTTCTTAGTTTGGATTTATTGTGTTCATTAGCCAAAGCCTACCCTTATGTCGCACACACGGAAATTTTACCTCGAAAACACACACACATACACACGTGTGTGCTTACGCATATATGCTGAGAGTGATGTACGATTAAAAGCTTGCGTTGCAAGCTCTGTGTGTGTGCTTTTATTCAGCGAAAGGTAAAGGATGCTGATTGTTTAATTTAATTATATTCTATCACGAAGTCTAGACAATAAAGAAGGTCAAAAAAGATTTATATAGTTACCATCCAAGGATCGGTGGACATGTGATGGCCAATGCCACTATCCACACCACAAGTATCATAAGCATTGCCAGGCGCTTGGTGCGACGCTTTTTATAGTGCAAGGGTTGAGTCACCGCCAAATACCTGTGGGTTTGAAAAACATGAACTGAAATTAGCATATAAACTAAATTAATTATATGTGTACATATGTGACCGTGTTTTTCAGTGTTGTATTTGCTGCTGTTTGGTTAAGCTTTTAGCAGTTTGTGCAATTAGTGGAGAGGCAAAATAATGTCAAGCTTTTAAATGGGCAAAACAAATGCAGCCGAACATAGATTATGCGACAACGGAAAGTGTCTACCAAAATAAATTGTGCAATGCTGCAGCACTTCTTTGGTCTTGAGTAAGCAGTAAATTTATGCATGTTTTGGGGAAAATTCTATTTGGAAATTACACTTAACGGAATTGCACAACTTTAGCAGAGACCGGTTTTTGCATGAATCATCAGTTGTTATATATGAAGTGTTGAATGTTTATATTCTTAACGACGTGACGTAACTCGGAGTTGATTAATTGAACAGTTTCGTAGCTGCAGTGCTTGACAATGAATAATTTGTATGCTGTCGTATTTAATTTGATTAAATAAATATCAGGGAAGCTAATGAATTTAATTTATTTAGAAAAAGATTATTATTATATTATTATACTTATAAATCGATAAACATAATAAAAGTAGATTTTCGTCTGTTTTTTAAGATAAATATCCAAACGGATATCTATAGCAAATATTTCACTAAAATGAAGAAAAAAAAATCAACAAAAGCTTGTCAATTCAATTTATTTTAATCCGACCAGATCTGCCAATTTAGCAATATCGAGCTTCCTTAAATCTGCCTGACGAGCTGAGCTGTTAGCGCACATCGCATATCCTCTTTTGCACTCTTTCTCACCGGGAAACAACGCGTCCGTGCATTCAAACGAGCACGCACACGGAATAAAATTAAATTACATTATCCATTCTATCCACACGCACATTCACCGAAAACAACAACAAAAATGTATGAAATATAAAAAGGCAACACCTACCTATCCAGACTGATGGCACACAAGCTCAAAATCGACGCAGTGCACAGCAGAATGTCTAATGATATCCAGATGTCGCACAGAATCCACCCCACTTTCCAGGAGCCTATACAAACAAACAAGAGCACATTATGACGGTTATATTATAATATACAGATATATCATGGTAATAATAAATATACATATGCCTAGCTATATATAATAATATGTACGATGTTCTGCGTAATTCGAGAATTTATAAATACATATTATGTTCTTAGCTAAATTATGTGTATTCAGGCTTAAGCTTTCCAGAGGGTTTTTTTCTTACTCGTAACATAAAGCTGGAAATTTGTGTAACAGAACTCAGCGGCTCGCTGACACAAAAACACAGACAAATATACCAAATAAATGGAGTTGATTTGAGATAATGTTGCAGATCTATGAGAGAGCCCAAGTTTTAGCGTCGAAAAGTTGATGATCATTTGTGTTTATACTATAATACAAGATTGAGATATAACATACTAAATACATATATATATATATATGAGTATGTATAATATCTATTTTATATGTCACTAAAATATGAATACCATCGCTCAGCCTGTCTCGCTTTGCAAAGAAACAAAAAAAGCTTTGCAGGCCAAAGAGCTTTTACTTTGTATAGCAGAGATTTTACTTTTCCATTTAAATATTAGGTCAGGTTGTTTTTTACATAAATAATGTTGGGAATTAAAGAAAATGCCTAGCTCTGAGAGAAAGGGTAGTTCACGTTGATGGGTATCTGACAAGAAAACATATTTCAAAGGATTCCGAGATGGATTTTCAACTGTAAATCACAAAAATCATGTGAATTTCACGGATACTGCGATGCATCAGAAAAAGCAGCCGTAATATATGCACAGGTTATTGGAGAAAGTGGAAATGTGAAAATAACATTGCTAGCGGCAAAAACAAAGTTAGCACCTATAAAAATCAAAATGACATGATGACACATGATAAATTAGAATTATGTAGTAGATTTTTATTAGCAATTTGAAATACGAATTTTAAATACGACACGAAGAAAAGTTAAAGATGTCAACGGTAAAACGGATATATATAGTTTTATATTGGTGGAAAAGGCAACCCAGGAAGAAATACAGTAACAGACAGGACAAATGGATAAACAACAAACAGGCAGCGTGTACTACAAATAGTAACAATTAATAACAATCTCTACTAAAATCCCAAAAGCACGGACCCGAAACGCTTAACCAAGCAAGGACTCAAGGAAAACAATCTGTAAACCGGACATTGGGAAATAATATACAAGGACATTGTCAGGACATGTCAAGGACATGTCAACGATACATCGTGTTATCAACCAATTGAATCTCTTATGGTGGAAAGAGCCACCTTGGACGAAGCCCAAGAACGTGTAGGTCCCAAATAAGTAGGACGCGCAATAACTACGCGAAGGGAGAATGTTCGATCTACATTTGAATATAACCCGTATACAGACAACATGGAAAACACCGAACAAACAGGACGCGTCATAAGATCGTGGCCGGGGAGAATATTCGATCCGCAATTGAATAAGGTCATACGCATATATGACCGACAATTATAGACAGGAAAGGGATCGATCCTAAACCCGACGCCGATGACAGCAAATAAATAAGAAGCACAACTCAGCAGACCGCACACTGGATTCGTTGACCATTACGGGTTCACACGACTGGTCAGGTCATGCTAATGTGCATAAAAAAATACGACGAGGACGGCAGCTACCGGCTGTTCCATAGTAAATATTTTATATGTCAGCAGTGCTCCCTTACTAAGCCCTGCGCAATACATACAGAATAAACTTCACTTGTATAGACTGTATAAACTCTATTAGAATGCACTCTGTGACTTGGATTCCATACAACCGAACCATATTCCAAATGTGATCTTACATTAGTACAATACACGCTTTTTAGTGCTTTGGTGTCTACAAATTCAGCGCAGATTCTCCTTATTAATCCGAGCATGGAATATGCCTTTGCAATCGTTACGTTAATATGTTTGCTGAACGATAACTTCTCATCAAAGAGAACACCTAAATCACGCATTTCAGACACTCTAGTTAAGTAGATGTCATTCACTGCGTAATCAAATTTAATAGACATTCTCTTACGATGAAAGGTCATCGTTTTACTCATTTTATCAATATTTAAAAAAAAACAATTCCTGTCGCATCATGAAGATAGGAAGTCCAAGTCTCGCTGTAGGTCTTCGCAATCAGATACTGTTTCGACTCTAGTGAATTTGAGTTCTTGAAAACAGTGGCTACATAGTTTATAAACAGATTAAAAATAAGAAGCCCCAAGTGATTTCCCTGGGGATCTCCTGATCGCACTGTAAACAATCTAGATCTCCACTGAAGAATTTTCACATACTGTGTACGATCGCTCAAATATGATTTAATCCAACCCAGAAGAGACGAGTGTACACCAATTTCAAGCAATTTTTGAATAAGATAACTGTGACCTAGTCTATCAAAAGCATTGCTAAAATCAGTGTACACGACATCTACTTGCGAGCCAGACTCCATCATATCATTAGCATAGTTGGTCAACTCTAC
>JANSTU010029266.1:0-12274 GCA_027564075.1 Bolitophila hybrida
ATACTCGTATATAAATGCAAATCTCGGCAATTGAGCGAGTTTGTCGGAATGAAAGCTTAGAATTCGGTCGCATAGCAAACATGAAATTGTACTTAACGAAATGAAAAGCTCTACAATGTTCATTGCGTATTCTTATAAGTATATTACATAAAATATCATTGTATATAATATATTATACTATAAGTACGTCCAAGCGAATAGATTCTTTGATGCATTTCAGAAAGATTTGTTTATTGAGTTAATTTTGGAACGAGATAAGATTGCAATCAAAACTTATTAAAATCATATAAAATGTCCCATAATTTCAGTCTTTTTAAATTATTATTAAGAAGGTAAAAAAATGGCTCTATATATGCAGAGGTTCATGATATCACAAATACACTCTAATAAATACAGACTTTTACAAAGTGAAAAAGTGGACTTTCTGGCAAAGTGATGTAAAAAGTTAATATAACTTTGTGTGTAAAGTTGTATGCACTTTGTATACAAAGCATTATTCACTTATTATTCACAAAGTGAAATGCCAATATAACTTTGTTACAAAGTGAATAAATTTTGTGAGGAAGTTTATATTACTTTGGATAATAGTCTATTTCATTTTGTAATCAAAGTTATTCGGCCATATTTGTTTTGATTGATAAGATTTTTTATTCGAGTTCCAAATTAATTAAAGTATTATTTAAAACTTTTTTTTATATGTTTAACTGCATTTTGTTGTGTACTGCCTATTATAAAACAGATGATCCATTGTGAATATGTTATACTAGTACGTACACGCTCGAAAGTATTTAGATACCTTGCTGTCAACTCAACTTCATTTTAACTTTGTAAAAAATCCAAAACTCACTTTGCATACAAATTGACTTTTAGCTTTGTATACAAAGTTAAATACGCTTTGCAACAAAGTAGCGACATTTCGACTTTCTTACAAAGTGAATAATATGTTAGAGTGCTGTTTTGTGCTGTGCTACTGCTATTGGTGCTACTGTGCTCTAACACTCACAACACATTATTTTTGAGATATATCTATGCACCGAGATCAATCTTGCTATTTATATTCGGAATCGTGAATCATCAACGCCATCCACTTATTGTTCTATACTGGGTGCGTGTGTATATGTTAATTTATGGCAATAATGTTCCGTTATTCCAAATCAATAACCTATTTCAGAAATAGGCTATATTAATAGCAAGAGAAACCTACTGATTTAAAGTGCTACTTTCGAAAAATACTTCGGTCTGCCGGCGACCTCCCATATGCCAGGCCAACGCGTTAACCCACTCGGCTATGGATTATGAAAATACCCAAATACATGATAATATTATGTTGAAAAATGTAATGTCTCTACCTGGATTCGAACTCACGACGCCACAGTTTCACCTCTACCACAAGATATAGTTATAGTGAGTTCATCAAATTGGGTATTTGCCTTTTTGTAGATCAACAAAGACATCAATTTCATATTCATATTGAAAATGATTTATTGGGTGACACGGAGAGAAACTCCCTACACAGACGCAATTTTAAATACTTTATTTGTGGTAAGTTTTTAAATTCTGGTCTCCTTTAAAAATCTTTTTCTCAAGCTTTATTTAATGGTTTCATGATAGTTTCGTGTTATAAAATATAAAATTGTTTGTTACCACTATCACTATAACATTATAAGCATTCGATTAACTTATTAATGCAATATGTGAGAAATTAGTAAATTCATTTAAATGCAGTTCAATTGCAGCTAAGCTAAAGTTTAAATATCTAAATATTACAAAAAGTGTAAATATTGTCAATTATTTCAATTCTTACTGCACTTGCACTTGCCAACGATGTCCAAATGTGTATGTATATATAAAAAAATACGTCGATGTAAGGTAAACTTGTTGTGACTTATTCTCAAGATACTCATAATCTCAGCTTAAGATTAAGAGGATACTGGATTGTTACTTAATCTCATGAATATATCCAGAATAATTCACAGGTTGTCAGAATATGCACAGTCGGACTTGCGAAAAATCCTTAGAATTATTTTCATTTTCTTGACGTCAAACCTCATTTTTGAAAGGCGAAAGGTCAGAATTTCATAAATTTGGGTTGAAACGAAAGACACTCCACATATTCGCAGTCGCCAGACACCAAGCTTAACAACGTTTCGATATATTACAAATATTTAAATTCCAGTGATTATTGCTTTATCATTACAATATAATTACAAAAAATTGTCAAATCTCTTATGTTGTTATTAAGAAGAAGCACTAACAGTGCAAAAATCCTTGTAATATCAACAAACAATAAATTAATTGAGGAATTTGTGGTATTTTGCTTATTCTCTATTTTAACAGGAAATCGCTGGCTAGAGAAGTTCGGATAGAAATATAATCGATAGAAAACCGAGTATTTATCGAGATAAATAAGTGAAATACTTACAATATTTCCGAATATGGCTATGTAAAGACACGAATTATTATTCATGCGAATATGAATAACATTAATAATGAATATTAAATTAAATTTCAAATTAGATTTTAAATGTACACCTTTTAAACTAGTAAAAAGGCCAATTAAAAATACGCTCGTTGCATTTTGTGTTTTTTTTTGTTGGTTTTTATTTTTTTTAATTTTAAATTAAAGAAGTTTGACGAATTTCAAACGAACTTTACCGAATAAATTACACTTTTCGATACACATTTTGCATCGGTACTTCCGACAAAATTATTTTCAATGATAAAATTAAGAAGATATAAAAACAATAAGATACAAAGTAGTCACACTTTAAAAATAATAATAAATAAGTCAATAGCATCAATTTAAAAAAAATCCAAAACCAAAGTAAAAAGTTTAAAATCCATGATGATCTGAGAAAAGTAGATCTAAACCTATTTATTAATCTGAAAATAATGTATTTACTCAAATGTTTTTTGAGATTTAAAAATCGAATATAATTTTATGCTTGGAAAATTATCAGATTTCTCTTTAAGTCTCATATCATATAATACATTTTCTGGTTTTTATTAATTGAGCAATGGTCTATTTTACTGTCTCTCAAACCAGAGGCCGCGAGTTCGAATCCAGGTGCAGACATGCAAATATTTCACCATGTTCCATAGGAATGATGTTCATGTTACCGACATAGATTTAAGCCCGAAAGTAACATGAAACCTCTGTATAAAGCTATAACTATGATTCTAGAATAATTAGAATACAAGCTTTAGATTACAATTTATCGATTTGGAATTTAGAATAGTTTTTAAAAGATCATATAAACTCTTAGTTATGTATTATGTCTTTAAACGGATCCGATTCAGATGCACCAACGTTCATTTGCGCGAACATCAGAAGTTAAGTCTTGCGAGATAAATGACATGTAAAAAAACAGATTGTCTTTTTAAAACCCAACACAATTTACCATATTTATTATACGCCGGACCCGTAAAAAAATTTCGAGCAAATGACCGGTTCCAATTTAAATGACAAAAAACAGCTTTACATTTTTTAAAAAGAAATGTATCTTTATAAATATTTAACATTTTTTATTTCTCATTGAAGATTGGATTTTTGAATCCTAACACGAGAGGGTTTTGATTTTCACAAAATCTAATGCTATCATTTTAGAAGATTAAGTGCGGTTTTGGTTTTATATTCCTTTTTTCATTACTTTTAAACCATAAATAAAGGTTTGCCTTTAAGTGTTCCATAGTACTAAAACACATCGAAACCAGTTCGTAACCACTGAAATGACTTTTATTTACATACATGTTAATCGCGGTTGCCTTGTGCTGCGGATGCAAGTTGCACATCTCACAAAACTCTAAGACGTTCGATAACCTCTAGTTATTTAGTTATATTCTTCAAGGCCAGACAAACCACTGCACTGCGCTCGAAGATTCTCAAATGCATTAACTTATAATATATTATGTAGGTATATATTATACGTATATATATAGTTATATATGTATATGTACTTATATGTTATAAGACATCCGCGCCAGCTAAAAAATAATCGCGTGCCGCATCGTGCTCACGGGAAGATGTAAAAGTGCGTGGAACGTGTTGTGGATTCGCGAGTCTGTCTCTGTTGCGCCTGCGTTGTGCCAGAAGGGTATTATTATATTTTCGCATATTTCTTATGCATTCATAATATCTTAAGAAGCGTTAAGACAAAAAGAATAATAGTATGTTATGTATATAGAATCAAACATATAAATATATATATATATATATATACATAAATATATAGTATATAATAAATATATACATATATTATATAAAAAAATTAATATTATGAAAATCGTATAAAATATTTAAAATATCACAATATTTCATGTGATCATGTGAATCAGATTTAATATAATATTAGTATTTAATTAAATACATTTATTCCTAAGTATAAGATATATATATATATATATATATTGAAAAAAACTAAAACTTAAAACTATAAATCTTTATCTACGAATCTATCATTTATATTTATAAAAAATATCTAAACACCTTTTAAATTTTCACTGACATTTATAAATAGGATATTGCATATCCACAAAATGCACTTGTAATTGATTGCATTATAAATATTTTCCACAAAACAAACATTATTTAACACATACCACTAAGAAAATCACAAACACTGACAAAATGCACAAATTGCACCTTTATTATAATAAACACACGTGCAGAAATGTGCAACAGACCAATTGAATGATCTGGATCCTAGTAAATCCTTCCAACGACTGATCATTGGAGACTCGACGTTCGACGATCTCAGAGCCCTATGCATTTAATTGCCTGTTCTTCAGTTTTCTTTTCATAGCTGCATTCTGCATTTTACACGTATTTTGCACTAATGCACTTAACTGCTTGGCATGATCGCGAATAATGTCGTTTATGTGTTTGAATATGTATTTGTATGTGGTTGTGAGTGTGTAACTGTGTATGTATATGTGAATAAACTTCTTGGGAAAAGAAGTTTTTTCTTTACTCCATCTTGTTCCAAAGATATGTACATGATGCTAGTGTGTGAGTGTGCAAAGTGCATATTAATACGAAACACGACGCGAAGGACTTGTATATATTTTATTCCGTCGTACGAGACTCACATAGATCAAACATATATAACATAATAATATGTTATATACTACATGTCATGTGTATAATTCTCTGTATATACATAAAATTTATTCTGTTAAATGCTGTAGCATATAAGGACTTGAATATATACAATACCTTTCGATTCTGAAAAAGTTGATGGCGAAGACGGAGACTGCTATCCTGAGAATGTATTAAACATTTAAACTGCATTTTTATAGAATTGAGATTTTATACTATGTATTGAAATACACATAATTTGAACTTGCAGAGATGGCGCGACGATTTCTTATAAATGCGTTAGCTGATTTTTGTTAGTTTTTATTCTCAACAAAACTGCAAACCGATGAAATTTTTGCGTATAAATCAATGTTTTAAATACTTTATACTTTATCGGTTATTTTTAGTTTATCCAAAAAACTTAGCTTTTAGAAATCACATTTTTTGTTTGACTTTTTTCCGAGCTGAAATTTGACACAATTTAATATTTGTTACACAAAACTAAGCAAAAAAGAGTAAAATTTGCAAAAAAAAACGAGTCCGAGTTTTATCTGCAAAGGTGGCAAAATAATGTTATGTCGTTTTATCCCAAATTTTAGAAAAAATCATTTAAACAAATCCCTAAAGGACACCAATACCTTTAGGGAGTTTTCCTCAAAAAGATTTACATTGAAAAAGAATGGAATGGAAGCACGACAAATCACAGAAATTCAATAATACGAAAACGACAATTTACAGAAACCTCCAATTCACCGAAAAAACAATTCATTGAAAACGACAATTCACAGTAAACAACAACTCACAGAAAACGACAAAGAAAACAGAAATATTTATTTTTTAACAGCAAAATAAAAAAAAATATATCCAACTTCTTTTGAATCACGCTTAGGGAAAGCCACCCAAGCAGCTAAACAAGAAACATTGAGGTTAATATTACCTTTAATGAAAAATGTACGTTTAGAAATTACTATGTATAATATAGATGTTTAATTAATATAACATCAGATTCTATATTACTAGTGTGATAAAAACAGAAAACATCTGGCCCAGAAAGTTAATATAAAATATTACAATTTGCATGTACAGAGAAATAATCAAAATAGCCAAAGTTACATATTATATTTAAGCGCAAATTTATTGTCATATTTCAATAGCGTATTCTGACATTTGTTCAATAATTTTGTAATGTATTAAAGAGGTTTTGAGTAATCATACCAATCTCAAAGTTATTATAAATAGCCGAAAAACACTAATTATTATAAAGCCAATAAAATGTCAGCGCATTAAAAAACATAAGACACGTTTTTGCGGCCATTTTTATAAAATACATTAAAATACCAATAACATTATAATAACATAACAATTACATTTATTTTATAATAGTTACCTTTTGGAAACATACGTTAAATTATTTACATTAATTAAATTTAAATTAAATTTACATTAATTACTTGTGTTGCAATGTTACGTAATATTTACGTTCTCAATGAACGAAAACCTAACATTGACAAATCGTACTTGTTATGTTACAAAGATGTAAACACAACATTAAATTGACAATTCCCGTCAATGTTTGTGTTCTGCTGTCGCTGTCACTCTATCACAGCTACTAAAAACTCCCATGGCGTAGGTTCAGTATATAAATGGCAATTTAGTTTACTGTTAGCAGAACTACTAACTCTTCCCGAAACTCTTTCTTTCGATAGTCTATTTAATCATTCCATTACTTTTTATACCTTTCGGCGAAATTCTCCAGTGTATTTATACTGTCGGCGAGTTAGTGTCATATTGGATTCATATATGATAGCTATTAATTATAGTTTAGTCTTTAAATTTATTACTATTAAGTGTTAAGAATTATAATACACTAAAATAAACATTTATTATGACACATAGTAATTGGCAAATGTTAAACGAAATATAATTTTAATGTAACAAAGATGAAATAAGTTAGGTGCGCTAACATAACTTAAACATCAATGTAACACGTGTTACATAAATATTTGTTTAATGTATTACGGAATTGACGGAATGTTATGTAAGATGTTGAGTAAAACTTATGTAACATACAGGTATAGTTTACATACTTTTATGGATTGCGCATATTGGTATTACAATAAAGTAATATTGTTACGTAACATTTATATTTTAATCAATCTTACCTACACATACATTTGATTAAGCCCCAGAAACAATATTTTGTTGCATTAATGTTGTAAACATCTGTTGCACAACACGAATATGCTCTGAAACATATCAACCATGTTTCATAGATGTATTGCACATGTTATTGGCAACAAGTGTTGCTAAAGTCGCACTGTGCAACAATATTATAAATATGTTGTTGAAACATTGTTGCAATAAATGTACAAAAGTATAAAAACAAGTCTGATATGTTTCGAACATGTTGCTAAATTTACATAAATTGTTGTAGAAGTGTTGTCGCAACAAATGTACAGCACAACTAAAACATCTCAGAATCGTGCTAATATGTATTTCTTTAAAATAAAAGATACACAAAAAATATATATTTTTTAAATATTTTCCTTTAATGCAATAAAAAACACAAGCAAAGTAAATAATCTCACCAGCGCAAATCTTTTTGTATCTGACATAAAAATGTAATTAAATTGTTCATTTCATTTATTTACAAAATTTCTTTACAAAAGGCATTCAGCCTTATATAAAGAAAAGTAGTAATATTACTGGCGATTATGAATAACAAAAGAAACTTAATAAACATTAATGACAATAAATATAAGAAAAATATTCCATTTGATAATATAATATTTCGCACTCACAAATATTATAATATAAAGTTATATTTTTTATTTCATATAAATATATAAATATATATAAATACTTTAATGTAATAACAAATATTACATAATATATATATAATATATAGTACTTACGGTCGTGGAATAGTACTCTATAGCCAAAACCTTTTTTTTGAATCGCGCTTAGAGAAACCAACACATATGTCGTTTTATCGTTTTCTGTAAATTCTCGTTTTCTTTTCGGTGAATTTGGTTTTTGTGAATTTTCGTTTTCTGTAATTGTCGTTTTCTGTCAATTATTTATCTGTGAATTGTCAAATGCATTTAAATGTAAACGCCTAAATTATTCACATAACATTCATTTATTTTGCTGCCTGGGTATTATTACACACACTTACGCACGAGTTAGCTGCTCTGAAAAAGGAACAAATAATTAGAGCATTGCGTGTCGTCTCTGTCTGTCGTGTGTTAACTGTTAAATAAAATACTAACTAGAGCTTTGTTACAGTTACAGTTTCCGAAGCAAAGCATAATCTGTTCCTTATATAAAGTTATTATAATGTTTTATAAATATATAATGTCATTAAAAAAATTTGAAAGGCAGGGCTTTATTGAAAGGTGGAATAAAACGTTAGGAAGTGGAACTTTTATTAAAACCATTTAAAAATACGTGATTAAGTCTGAAAGTAAAACACCGATTTTAAATGAAATCTCCTACCTTAAACCACAAATACCTATTTACTGCCTTCACGACTAAGATAGTTCAGTTATGGCTTGCCAACAGATCAAGTACAGTACAGATACTCAACTCAAAAAGTTAAATGTAGCAGCTACACGACGTGAATATAATGTAGTGTCAACATTGAAATAAAATGGCGAACATCACAGCACTTTCTCAGCCTATTATTCTGCTTATATAATGCTTGCTATTATTGTGCCTATATAATTCTTGTTACTGGCTTATTCAATTCAATTCAATTCTTCTGCAATTTGAAACTTTCTCGCATATCTCTACAGCTGAAGTTGTTAGGCGCACAGTTCCCGATCAGGCAGTCGCTGGTTCGAATCAACATGTCAATGCGTTTTCTGCATGTAATTAGCATTCGTTTTTGCCGCGGTTTTGTCATCGTCTTTAACCTCACTAATATACCCTGCCAATTTGAAATACACGTTTAACCATACAAATTTATTATTTTTGGAAAAACTATCTAATATGAGCAAATTCCTTCCCTCAAAACATTTAATATGCGACTAGCAGCAAGATGACGAAAAGGTATTTTATATATAATATATATATTGCTGATAATTTTATTGTTTTTTTTTTTGCTTTGACAATAGTTTTTGATTATCAACATTGAAAAATCTTATGACTGACATCATTTAACGTTTACATGGTATGTGCGTGTACAGATTCAACTCTTCAATTTTTTTGCTGGTAAATGATTATATGGTTTGTAGTGGAGTTAAGGCATAATAGAGCGGTAATTTGAATTGAATTTGAATAAATTAAAATTTTCTAATATTTGTAATTATTGACAATTTCTTTGTTAACACGACAGTTTCATTCTGTATATATGTGGATATATTTTGTGAGAGTATCCTCACATTTGCCGTACTAGATGAGCTATGCCGTCAGGACCTTTTCCTTTGCTCACAATGATTTTCAAAATTACAGTAACAATAGCTTAGCCTTAGCCGAGTGAGTTGGCTGGCGGATGGGAGGTCCCATTCCCAGCAGACCGCAGTGTTTTTCAAATGTAGCACTTAAAATCAGTTGATCTTTAAATCCTTTTGCTGTAATAGATTATTGATTAGGAATATTGGGATATTAATAAAAAAAATAAAATGAGCTTAATATATATGTGGTTAATTTACAATTTACATTTCTGACTAAAACATAAATAAAATCCAGTCTCTGCGTTACCTATTAAGGCTTTCGATCTTAAGCGGATTTTATTACTTATTACAAGAAGTGTTAGACAGAACATGCGGAGACAGGTTAGCAGGCTGATGCAGCAGAGGCAGCAGCAAGACTGGGGCGACATGGGGAGCAATATCGGATAACAAAAGAGCTCACAAACCGCACATCAAACACTTGATTTTGTCACCTGCGATAACTGGAGAGGTATATGTCTGCTTACCGTTGTCTACAAGATCCTGGCAAAGGTTATCTTATCGAGGATACAATTCCATATCAAAAGAACCCTGCGAACAGGGTATTCGTGCGTCGACCACATAAATACCCTACGGATCGTTATAGAACATTTAACAGAGTTGAGATCCCCGGAGTACGAAATGTTCGTCGACTTCGAAAAAGCCTGTTTGACTCCAACGTCAAATCGGTCCATTTCTAAGGTTGCGAGACGTGAAAAGTGACCTCTGCTTTCACTGAAAACTTTTCTCAAACACTGATTTAGCCGGATCTTGTGCATCAGATGGCCGGAGTAAGTCTAAAATACTGAATTAGCATAACTCATGGAAGTCGGAGCAGAGGTAGACAGAAAACGACGTGGAGGCGCACAGTCGAACGAAAGTTGGCAGAAGCTCAAACGGCGATAAAGGCTTTGGCCGCCAACCGCATTATGTGCATTCTGTGCACACAATGCATACCAGTTTTGTTATACGTACGGCTTTTTGACTGAGCATTGAAAATCATTTCAAGCTAAGATACAGCAACACTTATGCATACACTACACAACAATAAAATAAAATACATACAATTTTGCGTGAAATTCCTTTGTATGAATGTCCGATGTATGAGCTTCTTCTGTATACAAGTCTGTCGATAGTAAATACATTGTTGAATACAGTAGCTCCAATAGGAGTAGCACAGCACAAACTACACATTAAGATGACCTGAACAAACGTGTGAACCCGTAATTATCTATGAATCCGGTGTGCGGCATTACAAAATAAAATTTTGAATACGGTATTCCTTCGTTTATATTCATTGTTGCGTAAAAATTATGTACATTGTACAATTGTACATACAAGGCGATTATTAGAATAATAGAATTTAAGGATGGAACAATTATGGTGGTCAATTATTATTGGTAAAGAGTTTTTGCAAACATGTACACAAATATTTGAAGTTAGTAAAAAAAGAATATAAAAAAATTGTAGTTTTTACGGGATTTTGTATTTGTATTTTAAATTCATGTCCCTTAAAACAGCAAAAGCTTGAAATCCAACCTTGCAAATCTGTAAACAATTTAACATTAAAAATACAATAAAATTATCTTATTAAAATACCGATATAAATGTTTCATAATTAAGTTTTATGAGTTTTCCAGTGGTTACTGTAATTGGCCGTTTCGTACGCTCCATTATTATTATTGCACTCTTGACGAAATTCAATTGGTGTTTCTTATTTTGTGTATGGCATTTACAGTTCATCTTATACCAATTTGAATCAAACATTACTTGAAAGAGTTCGCTTGACTGGAATTGATAACCTTTTAAATGTATTTGTCATAATTAACCTTAAAATCAAACAATTAAATTAACAATTACTTTGAATACAATTAAATCTTTGTCATATTAAAAACATGCATTTTTACTATATAATAAATATAAAGTGCAGTATTATTTATTAGTGTTACCTGGTATTGTATTTGATGACCATAATGACAATAATAAAATAACTCTATTGAAAACGATGTCAGAAGGAAGCTCATTGCATAAAATTGTCCAGAAAAAATGTCTATACAATGCAACGACAAATCAGTATATATATTAATTTATATTTATTAATAATAATAATCTCACTATAAAAAACCGGAATGTACGTAAGTGCATTTGTGATTAAACATGAGACATTTTAAACTGAACAATATAAAAAATAGACAAAAATTCACTTTATGGGGCGTTTTGGTCTTTTTTTTTTGAAAAAAGTAGTTTTATATTTTCAATTGTTTAATTTTTTGGCGTTCACCTCCGTATCATCCTTTTAAGGGGTTTTAAATTTTGTATGAAACTTCTTTATTTCAAGGAAAAAAATAAAAACTATATGAATAAAATATAGTTTTTTTTAATAAATGCATCATTTCTTGTATTATTATATTTGTACACTACACACATACCACATACAATTTATACTTCAAGGATAATTACAATTTAAAGTAAAACAGATGGTAACTCAAAAAAAGCGTGGAACTTTAAATCATAGCAAATTAAGACTCCTAACCATCGGGGATGTGTTGTTAGTGTTAGAGCACAGTAGCTCCAATAGGAGTAGCACAATACAAAACATCCCATTACCATGACCTGACCAGTCGTGTGAACACGTAATGGTCAATGAATCCACTGTGAGAGTGTCAAATAACATATATCATACAAATAAACAAAAATACTTGATGGTTTCCAAATGAAATGATATAATCGTCAGAAGGGCAACTTTATTTTCATTACATGTTAG
>JANSTU010029277.1:0-12272 GCA_027564075.1 Bolitophila hybrida
TGGTTAATAATTTGTTTATTCTGGTAGCAATTTTCTATTATATATATATATTATTATTATATTATATTCTTTATCAAAGTCCACTTTATACTTTACGCAAGGTAGATAAAAGATCTTAAGTTTGACACCGTCGGATCATTTTTCACTCGACCAGACCTAATACTTGTGAAGCGAATTAGTTTTTTGTCAGTGTAGTCTAAAAAGAAGTCGAAATTTAAATACTTTACGTCAAATGGGCTATTTTTGAAAAAATATATATTTTTTTCAATTTTTCTAGTTTCTTTTGTTACGAGGGTGGTCGGATAAGTACTCAGCCTCACCGCCGGATGGCTCCACAGCCGAATCGGTCTCTTAGTTTTGTTTTGACCACGTTTAAAAGCGGGCGTGTCCACGAATTTTAGAAAAATGGAAAAAGAACAATATTGCTCGGTGATTCGGTTCATTAAACCAATAAAATTAAAATATTTATTGGTTAAGTACTCGAACTTAATAATTAAGTACTCAAATTAGTAGTTATTTTATATTTTATTTTAATTTAAATATGGTTTGCAATGCTACACCATCCGCGTGGCATGAGCCTGCTACATTGCGTATTTAAAATGGAGCAGTTTATCCTTCTACAATAAAGTGTATTGTCATTCTTGCAGCATCTACTTTCCAGATTGTGTAATAGCTTTACCACTCCGGTTCTGCTGCTGACACAACGCCATTTATTGTAGCTTACTTTGCCAGTTCGTCTGCCCGTTCGTTGTCCAAAATACCGCAGTGGTTAGGTATCATCATAAGTTTTGTGGTTTTATTTGCGCCAGTATACGTTTCTCAAAGAGGTTAAATAGTCTCTAAGGAGGGTTTCGAGCGCCTTTATAGTTGCTATGGTTTCTGATGTATTTATACAAATTAGCAGGCATATAGGACCTCAGTTATTAGAGTGGCACAAAGGGATGCTTGTTCTTTCAGTTTAATTATCTTCTCGTATGTCTCACTTCTGACTTCGATTCTGGAGTCTTTATGATGATAATGCCAGTGTCAGCAAGAATACCGGTTTTTTACTCCTCAAATAAAATGTTGGCATATAGCTGATTGCTAATTACATGAAGTGAAAGTGTTGGTTATATTTGTTGGTGAACATTACGAATTTTCACTTTAATCAGGATATGCCCTAATGTCAGTGTACCATTTGTTCAGACTGTCGATTGTATTTTGCACCAACCTCATTTCATCAATTACTTTCATCGATCTCGGTGGTTAAATTATACAGAAGAAGGTTATAACTCTAAACTAAGCGGCGAGAACCGATTCTTGTTTCTTTTAGCTAGTTTCATTAAAAGTCCAATAATTTATACTATATTTGAAGAGAGTTCCAGAATACTAACGCAGAGGATTTGAATTTTCACATCGTTTGTCGTTTCCAGTCGCCTAACACTGACTTCGAAAGTTGTTTGCAATGGAGACAATTTTGAGTACCTCTTCCCTTTTTGAATTGAAGTTCGGAAGACTTGGACTTTTTGGGAGTTTAGAGAAACTAGAGCAGTACAACCTATACCTCGCTCATCTCCGATATTTGTTGCCAGATCCCTGCAGCATCTTATGTCCAGGTTATGTTATAGCTTAACCGAGTGCTGCTAACACAGCACAAATTTCCAAAAATACAGCAGTTTTGTGGTTTTATTAGCGCAGTAGGTTTTGCAATGCGGTTAGACAGTCAATAATTCTTGGGTACGAATTTTGACTTTGATCCGCATATAATCAGTCAAATGTCAGTGTAACATTTGGTCAGACTGTCGATTGTGCAGAATCCGAGAGTTTACACCACTACTGTTGATTATGACACCGTCTGCATATTGAATTACTTTCACGCCGTCTGTAATGAATTCATCACCAAATTATCGTACAAATTATACATAATATAAGGTGATAACACTGAGCTAAACACTCGTTTCTCAAAAAAGCGTCCAATAATGTATCCCATTTGAGTATTCGGATTTTGTTTGCAGGTCAATAGAGAAATTAGGCAATTTGCAGGTCAATGATCACATTTTCTTGGAAATTTTGAGTATCTCTCCCTTTTTTGAACTCAAATTGTGTTGGTTATATTTTGTCATGTTTTTCCGCCCAAAAGTCGATTCGTTGTTGCATTAGTTTTTCCATTGTTTTTCGCATACATGAAAGTAGACAGATGCGAACAGTGGTTCTCTTCCTGGTTTTGATATATCTAATACTTATTAATTATACGATTCTATAAATTTCGTTGAATATGTCTAACATGTACTTTTTATCTGTAATCGGAAGGTGTTTTATAATTTCAAACGGATTAGCATCCAGATCATAAGAAGTGTTTTTGCATTTTCGAAGAGTCAAGTCTAGTTCGTATATTCTGAAGTCTGCACTCATGGATACTTGATCATGCGGATCTCCAAGGATGTGCAAAATTGTTTCTAACCTATAGTTTTTTTTTTAATTTTATCTCTGGCTAATCGGAGAATCAGACTCATAAAGTGTTATTTAAAACACAGTGGATATTTATCCAGACTGTTAGCCTGGTCTTGGTCCTTTAGCGTTAGCCTCATTTTATAGCGCAGATTTTCAGACGTCACTACAGAGTCGTACATATATGGACCATTATGCGTTTCTGGGAAAAGCCGATGTCTAAGCAGTGGCAGATGTAGGAACTAGAGCTTGTTGTAGAGAAGGACCTGGATATAGACCCGGACCAAGGTGTAGATATTGAGAAAAATAAACTATAAACAACTTGGCTACTTGCTTCTGAGAGTTTGCATTTTTCCATAGTTATGCTAGCTAAATTCAACTTTTTACTTTTCTCTGTAACATTACATTTAGTTAGTAGATTAGGTAGGAAATAGGTTCGTTCTTTGTAATTTCAACCAACATAGCAAGGGATTTGTTGCAAAACCCTTTTTTGTAAGAAATGACTACATAGCAATCAATATATTTATAGGCTCACCCATTCATATTGATAAATATAAATTATAATCGCACACAATTAATCAAGGATCATACATTTATTAGCTGCATTTTAATTCACAAACAATTGCATCAATGGAAAATAAGTTTAATATCTATCTATATACACTATCGAAATGAATTCTCAATTGTCCGGTGAATAGAAGTTTTAGTTTTCCATGAATATTATATAATATACTAGTATAATAGTTTTCGGTATTTTATATGCAATTTTGCTCTAATTTATAAACTCACCAATGCAAAAACATGATATTACACTTTAAACTTAAACTCTCAAATCAATATTGCACAAAATTCCAAAATTTAGCCTTTATAATAGGTTTAATTCTAGAAGTGTGATTTCAAAGGATTTCTCAACACGATATATATTCGTTTTTACATTCTATATCTATACAACACTATGAATACATAATTTCTGATCTAACTATACATAGATCTGAACAAACACACACATACATACAGACAAAAGAATGTATATATATCTATGTTAGTATATACGTGAAGAATATATATATATATATATATATGAACCAGTTTTCGAATGGTGCATTAACAACAAAAGCTTTTGAATATCCTCATGAATATTTGATTGTTACAGGAGAGAGGTAGGGTCATCATTGCGATAGACGTTTATTACGTATGTATGCACACCAGTAAATACACACACACACACAAAACCATCATCATTGTGCCTGAAAGAGCTTGGGGCTGGCCCCGAAGCTTTGACTGCGCGCCCGCTATATGCATACATGTATGTATAGTTGCTGATGTGTCGGAGGTGCGGTATGGCTGTCGGTGGTGACGCTTTTATCCAGAACCCACTGCGGTACTGGCCATTTTAAATAATTGCCGGACTTTGCATCACCGCCGGAACTACGTTTTTGGTGCAACCGGAAGTTCGTAGAAATTCGAACGATCCGAATATCTAATTGCAACCTTTTCTATATGATTACCGGCTTGCTGATGCGTAATTTAGGCATCTTGGACGTGCTCTGAGTGATGGTCTCCACCATGATAAAGTATTTAAGTTGGCATTTAAGATCGCATCGTATTACAAAAGCATTCATTTAAAAACAAAATGAAATTCTACAATCCTGAAATTTCATCCTGTTTCATAAACCATTAAAATTAAACCATTGTAAATATGTTTTAAAAATAAAGCAAAATTCCAAACTCCACAAAAATGTTCCAAAAAATATAATAAAAATGTATATTCAAATAAATTACTTTTTTTATATAACATTATTTCTGGTCAAAGCGCATCATCGTATAAACAGCACATTTTACATCGTCGCCCCGTGCCTCCATACAATGTTCTATTAAATGGCTACCCGAATATATGCTTTAATCTCGGTAATTGCAATTCACCGGAATTATTATGCGCTGTGCATGTTAAAATACATGATGCATTGCACAGAATATATAAATGCCCTGATATATATGCTCGTACTAAACGGGAATTGCTCATGTGCTAGTATGTGTGTGTTATTATGCCTTTGACTGGCCATTTAAGAGTGTAAATGTGAATAGCATATACACTCATAAAAAAGTTTATTTATTAGATTGTAGTATGCACAGGCACACGCGTGGAAACTGCATGGAAAGCTTATTTTTTTAATGGAATTATGTGACACACATACACACACATATAATAAGCCATTACTTTCGCGTATAGAGGAAAAGTGCAGAGATCTTATAAAAACGTGTCCTTTGCGGTACCGAGCACTTAATATTTGGGCGAAAACATTTGGTAGAGAAAAAGAGAGATATTAATCGTTTTCTTGAGAGGAGGATGGTTTTTTTTAAAGGGGGGTGCATCGTGCATGTGTGGTGAAGTGTAAATAACAAAAAGCAGCCATTTCAGTTTGCACTTAATAATGCATTTAACAAATTTTATCTGTAATTCAGTAAATTTGTTGTCGGCGCTTAAAAGCTTCATTCGCGAAAAAGCGTTATTCAAATTTAAGCACTCGTTGTATGGTACGTGTATATTGATTGAACCAATACATACACACATTTACCATTCTGTGCGCACAGAAATTCGATAAATTAAATAAAATCTAATTAAGAATGCACAAAGGTAAAATACAATTTATTATTCGAATTTAAATTTGTTCACATTTTGTGTGCGATTATTTTGTATCTATGTGAGAGTTTTTTTTTGTTGAATGCCTAAATGAATGGCCGTATATTAATATACTTATCGAGTGAGTGTGTGCTCAATTCATAATGTGTGTGTGTGTGTGTGTGTGTATGCATTGTGTGGTGACGTGGAATATGAAAAGGGGTGCACTGAATTGAGAGCTTTTGTATAAAATATAATGATTGTGCAGAACTTTAAACTGGGTTAATGGTAAATATGTTATATGGGTGTCGAAGAATTATGCAGATGATTATTATATATGGTAATTTTTTTGTTTAATTAGTAATGTACTTTATAAAATTTATACTCATGACTTCGGCAATTCTTTTAATATAAAAATATGCAGTAAATTACCGTCCTTAGAATCGATTTATTTCGCTGACCGTTAATATAAAATTAGTGAATATTTGTATGTAATCATGAGCATGCATAGTTATTTTATACTGCATGAAGTGTAGCCTCAAATGTACATCTATAATTATATCAAACTTAAGCTGAAATATCGGGTATCCGCCTCGTTCAATCACATGTGACTGGATAGAGGTGCCCCAATGAATATTAAGTCTTCTTTGTCGTTACTTTGTGAGAGTGAAACTTAGTACGTGTGATGGCTGACTGGCTGGTGCAGTCATGGTACTAAAAAATTGAAACGAAAAACACCATTCCGGAAAAATCCATCTAATTCTGGATGTATCTGGATTTTTAACTCTGTTTTTCTGTAGTGATTCATCGAAAAGTATATCAATTTTGATTTCGATCCATCTACCTGGATCTGTGGAAGAATAAGACTTTTATGAAGGCTGACAAAATACCGACAACGTTGCGTCAATTAGAGGTGTAAATTGGCCTCACATCATTTACCAGACAGTTGAAACTCCGTAGGCTGCTGGAATCTACTTTCGTTTAAAATTCATTCAGATCTTCAGAAAATATGTTCATTGAAGTTTTATTTTATGAGAATTAACTTATGTAATTACGTGGGCAGTATTTAGTTGGCTAGTAGGACTGAATGATGGATAACGCGACCAAACAACGTTATTTTAGGAAGTATTCAAGTTCGGGTAACTTCTGCATATTGGTGAAGAAATTGTACCGAAAGACATCTGCTTTTCCATTTTATACAGCTTTACAAGGTTACGAAAAACGTTTCGAAATCGAAATCTGGGGCCAGTACCCTTTCGATAGCCACGTGTTGTTACAGCAAAATTGTTCATGGTCATGGTAATTTAACCCATCTTATACATTTTTAACACTGACCGATTTTTTTTTGAGAATATGCTTGGTTGGTCAAAAAACACTATCTTGCAAAATAAATGTTTCGCTTCCCTTATAATGATGTGCGCTTTTCATAATGAAGGGAGGTTAGACAGACGAAATCGTCATCGTTATTGTTATCTACTTCATCAATGTCATCATCAGAAGTTGTTTAATAGATTCTCAGTAACTTCTTCTTTGTTTTTCTGAAACATTACTTTGAGACCTTTTGGCTATTGTATGAAACAATAAAGCTTCCAACGATGGGATCTAATGCGTTGCAGAACAGGTCATATCACCACTTTTTGCCACTGATGCCTATTCTATATAGTTAGCTTCAGTCGTGAAGAACCACACCGACTGGTTTTAACTTTAAACTTTAACTTTATTTGTTTTGTCCAACGTTTTGGCAACGTCACCTCGCTGTTGTCTTGCTTTCGAACAAGCAAAATATTATTAGTTTTGTCAAATTTGTAGTCCGTCTCGCCTTTTTGAAGAGCTGCTTTGCCCTGATTCAAGACCGCGCACGCCATTTGATCCTTCCGTATGGTTCCAGTGGCAATGAAATTTGCTGAGCTAATCGAAAACAACGCTTGCGCCTAGGACTATGTCCTTGTCATATGGGTAAATAATAAATAAATTGGTATAAGTATCCTTGCGATGAAGTTAGACACCTAACTTTTGAAACCAAAAGAGATCGGCTCTCCCCGATATACATTTAACAGGAGTGGCGTAAATATACCAAATTGCGTATTTTTTTTTGTTAAATAAAGGACGAAGTTTGTCGAATCTGTCAATCTTATAAAAGATATTATTGTGTGCGGATATTTCTTTATTTTGTGGATCGCAGTTCTAGACATATAGTCTGCTTGGCGGACGACTAGAACAATAGTCGTTGCTGAACTGATGGTAGGGTGTGATAAGCAGATAAATCGTTTGATGTCCTTGGATTTTACAAAAGCCGCGGTGTTATAAGTTCGTGTATAAGTATTTATTGACTCAACTAGGACATCAATCATGTCTTGGCCAATGAACAAAAATCATACGGTTTGTAATCCTCTGTAAATTAAAAATATTCTACGATAATTCTATGAGCAAATCTACAATATTTTTTTATAAACAAATCATCTGTAGATACTTACTGAGTTTAGTCAATATGTCTTCCACAACTTTTCCAGTGGTTCATGATTGTCTCTCGTACTGGAATTTCTTTGTCTTTCAAGACGGAGCACCAAACTGTGCCAGCTTTTTATATTTTGGTGGCTATTGAACATTAGATGAAGATGTTAGATGGCGCCTAAAACATTGTCGACATGCAAGAAATTCCTCGCAAAATCTTCATTCTTCATCGGCTGGCTCTCCCAATAACACCATCATCTAATTCATGGTTAGAAATCGTATAATTATAAACTAGCAAATAAAACATAGCATGGGCATAGAGTCAAATATGTAAACGAACAATACTAAATATAATATAAAATGCACTATATTTACCCGAACTTCTTTGTTTTAGACACTAAAAAGAAAAATAAACACAACTAAAAATTCAACACCAAGTACAGTATTTATATGAATACAGTAAAATTAAAACACGTCAAATGTAACTGTACTTTCTGTACACAGATATATACGGATTAAGGGATTTTTTGACAAAAAGGTCTAAAAATAATTTTATAATTTTTATAATTTTCTCACCTGTTCAAATGAAAAAGTAAAATTAATTTGTTAATATACTACAACTTAAATGTAATATGACGATATCATTTTTATATTTAACATAAATACCTAATGTTTATCATTTTTTTCCGTTAAAAAATGAAATGAAATTGATCTTTCTGAACTTTAAGGTGTTTCTTATCATTAGGACCTTTATGATATTTACGATCTTTCTGATATTTACGATCTTTTCAAGCTTTAAGATCTTTCTGATCTTCACGATCATTTCGATCTTAGTGATCTTTACGATATTTCTGATATTTTCGTACTTGTATCTATACGATTTGTACTAACTTTTTATCTTTACAGTATTTCTGATCTTTACGATATTTCTGAATTTCACAAATGTACACACGTATAGAGTTATCTGATGTATTTCTTAAAAATTGAAATTCGATTTTACTCTAAATATATAATTCACTATGCCGAAGACAGAGCATTTGTAAAAGTCTGTAAGAAGTTTCAATATACCAAAAAACTAATATAATCCACCTTAAATTCAACTAAATATACCATCACCCCAATACATTTCACCCTTACCACTTCACCCTATTTAGCTTTATAATTCCCTTCCTCCCTCTATCTTTTTTAAGCTCTTCTTCCTTCTTTTTCGCCATCCCTCCTTTCTTCCCTCCCTACTAGCCGTTCTTCCTATTTCAGTCCTTCTTTCCTTCTTCCGAAGTAGCAGAATTTATCAACAACTCAACGGGTTCACCGTTGAGTTGGATGGGCTGCACCCATTCGCTTGTGTTAAGCCGCATTTCCTTCGTCTTCTTTGAGTTGATCCGAAGGCCGACTAGGCTTGCAGAAATCGAAAGCATCGTCAGCGTATTTAAGGTCCTGAAGGGCGTCGTACAGGCGCGACCACTATTGTGCTCAACGCATCTACAAGGACACTGTGATATATACCTGTGATATGGCGAGAGAAGCCATCTCTTTCATGATGTTGGTTATCTTGGTGGTGCACTCCGGCGTTGCAGTGCGTGCCAAATCGTTGGTCTGTGCACGAATACCCTGTTAGGAAACCTTCTGAACTGAACCCTAGCTAAAATAACCTTTTGTCAGGATCTTGTAGACCACGGTCAGCAAACATAACATGATGCCTCGTGTTTGATGTGCGGTTTGTGAGCTCTTTTGTTATGCCAGCCAGCCTGCTGACCTGTCCCCTCTTGTCGCGTCTTACACTTATCTTTACTAGGCGATGCACCGCAGAGTATAGAGCACTGAGTTCTTTTTTTTGTGCCTGAGCCTGGCGTCTAACAAGCTGACTTTGAGCTGCCGGCGCTCTATAAGTAGACGCCGTCCGAAACCGAGTGTTCACGTCTGCGGAATGCGTTGCAAATGCGTGATTGATTTCTGTTTCCCAGTGCTGCCCTAGTCCGCATAAAATAAATACAAAAAAAAAAATATTATATAATGAAATTAGTTATTTCGTTTTCAAAAAATTATATCTATGCCAGTTATGAGTTTATTATGAAAATAATAAAAAATCAATTGTTTATTTTCTGAGTGTGCGGCATCGTGAATTGTAGTTCTTTCAGCTTGCAGTCACCGCAGTCTTTCTCTCGTTTTTCATCTGGGAATATATTTTTAATACATATCAAACAAAACATTGTATTCTATTCTGCAAAAAATAGTAATATTCATTCTCAAATACATGAATATATTATGATGAACAATATCATGTATGTACCTGGGTTCGAACTCACGGCCTCTGGGTTATGAGCAGAAACCTAGACCACGGGTACCACCGCTACCATATAATAAACGGTACAATAATAATAATTATTATTATTACCTTCAAATACACATTACACAATCATAAATCGTTAGAGTAATATTATTTCATAGAATAACACATGAGCATATAATTTTGCTGATGCTAGAGAACAGAGAACAGTGCTTTGATTATAGCCCAAAGGACACACGTCATTCATGCAAACATATACGCACAAGCGTATTGATAATAAATCCAGATATTTTTTAGTATTGCAGACACATATTTCATTTCGCAAATAAATATTTGTTGTAACTTGTGCGTGTATGCGTAAATTGTGTGGGTGGATGTGTGTATGAATATGTGTTATACGCACAAAGCACCACCCACAAGTCTCCCATCTAGTCATATACGAACAAATCAATAAAATACATACCTTGATTTCTTTTCAGATCAATATATAGCAGATTGAGCTGTAGGCATGTGAATGACTATTAGAACTCGAGTAATTAGGAATTGTATATAATTGTATATGACTTATTGCAGACATTCAACTGTATTACATTATCTCTTATAAGTACAAAAACCCCATAAATCGCAACTACAATGAAATAAATAAATTAGTATATTTTCAATAGTAAAACTTGAAAACAAATGTTATTCCTTGGTAAATTCAAATACAAATATTAGGTCAATCGAGATTGGCATATGCATATTTATATATTTTAATATGAATATTGTATATGTTCATTTCTCGATCTGAATGCAACTGAATTTGTGCAATCTTCATCTCTATATGACTGCGTCAGACTACGAAGTGCATTACTGCAATGATTGAGGTCGATTGCGTTTTCATACTCTCAAAACTATGAAAATAATGAAATTCCCCTGCATTGAAAAATGAAGATGTTTTATCGAGAGTCAATTTGGAGAAATTTCGAGTAGCTCAAGGCGCATGCCTCTACTGTGTGCAGGGTTGTCCATGTGCATTCAAAGAAAATTATTCTTTATTTTTTAGGAGTTATTTAATTGTTTTTAAGATACACTTGTTTAGCATTATTAATTTACTTTGCACGAAACTGAAAAAATCACAAAAACGACAAAATACTCTCTCATGTAAATGTTGATTGCGGCATAAGTTAGTCCTGCTATCATTTCGATTTATTTATAGACATAAACCCTCCTTCTTAGTTTTTCGCCAAAATTGAATTGTCTGTATAAATTTATCTGTTCAAAAAATATGTGCTCTTAAATCGACATACTGAATTTGGAGTATACAAAACATCCATACATAAGTAAATATAAAAAAAAAATATATATATATATATATATATAGGTACATTTACATTATACAGGAACATATACTACTACAATATATTATTTGGAAGCGCATGAAAAATGGCATTCGTTTCGGAAATTGTACTCGATACTATTATTTATGTGCCATACTTATCCGGCACATAGACAAAATGTTAGATTTCGGTTTTATCGCATGCTTTATGGACACTTATCTAGAAAGTTTTCCAGCGACGATCTATTTCTTATAATACATAGATTTTACAGTGTTTCTATGTCTTGCGCATCTGCATGTTTATGTCGCACACAAACTGTCTATAAGTATGTGTAAATATAAAAGTTCATATACGAGTATATATCTCAGAATACGCGTGATGATTCTAAATTTAGTTTTGCACTCAGTTTTCGTGTAATGGTGGCTAGACACCGTTATCGTTGTCGCGCCGGCCGCCGCAAAATGTCTGCACTTTTTTGTATAAAACCCAAACTCTCGTTAATCGTTAAGCTCGCATAGAGCATATTATAGCTAACGTTGACCACTTTCCTGGTGTAATGGTGCCTAGAAGCAAAAAAAACACATTAGCGTAATTACATATCCAGCAAAGTAATAATAGAAGTGGCGTGCCAAATGCGAACAAAAGAAATTTGAGCTTTGACGACGTCCAATTAAATAATTTAACTATGTATACTTGAGCGACTTCTTCTGTGCGGCATTCAATTAATTATGCTTTGTATAACGCAATCCTGGGAGAATGTCTTCGCGAGGAGCAAGTTAACCTGTACGAGCAAAAAGAAGCTAAAATTAAATCGGAAAATCAGCGTCTTCCATTATAGCAAACATCACTTTAATTACTCGAGCTTTTGTTCGCTTAATTCAACACTAATTTGCGTACGTCTGTTTGTGTTTGTGTGGTTTTATGTTTGATGCTTTGGGGCTGTATTAGCTGTAACAACTCTACGAATTGAGTGGGATCATGGAGTATATTTTAGCGTCACCACAATAAACCATTTTAACGATCAGGCATAAATCACTTCGAACTTTCTAATAGCACGTTAGAGGAAGTTACGTATACGCTGAAGACAATGCTAACAGATCACATTAAAAATTACCATCACACAGGATTGTACATATGTATACACACACACACACACACACACATATAT
>JANSTU010029288.1:0-12270 GCA_027564075.1 Bolitophila hybrida
CCATTACGGGTTCACACGAGTGGTCAGGTCATGCTAATGTGCTGTTTGTGCTGTGCTACTCCTATTGGAGCTACTGTTCTCTAAAACTTACAACACATCCCCGATAGTTAGTAGTATTAATTTGCCCTGACGTGACTCTAACAACTTTGCAAGGCAAATGCGAATATTTATGAGATATCTCCATGCACCCAGATCAATCTTGATATTTATATTCGGAATCGTGAATCATCAACGCCATCATACACTTATTGTTCTATACAGGGTGCGTGTATATATGTTAGTTGATGGCATTAATGATCCGTTATTCCAAATCAATAACTTATTTCAGTAATAGGCTATTAATAGCAAGAGGGACCTACTGATTTAGAGTGCTACATTCAAAAAACACCGAAGGTCTGCCGGGCCGGGATCGAACCGGCGACCTCTTATAAGCCAGCCAGCGCGTTAATCCACTCGGCTATAGCTATGGTAAATAAGCTTTCCCCAAATTATCGAATATTGTAATTTAAGGGAAGTTAATGGTGTGAAGTGGGAGTTTTATGGTAGCAATCGATAGATAATTTTAATACCTTTTTTCATATGAAAGATAACTTATATTGGAGTAGTTAAGGTTTAAGAAGAAGAAATTTAAGGTTGCAATATCTCGAGAACGATTGAATCTTAACAGCTGCTTTAATCGGCTGAAGGGTCCTATAAATTTCATTAAGTGCAGCAATTTAATCGTTGAAATTGTTAGCGTCAGAGCATGTAAATAAGACTTCTATAACTATCGGGGATGTGTTGTGAGTGTTAGAACCCATCTGTAGCTCCAATAGGAGTACCACAACATAAACAGCACATTAGCATGACCTGCATAATATACAGATTTAATGATTATATAGCAAATATATGATTTAAATAATTTGTGTATACTAGAAAAATTCATTTCTCTTGTGTGATCTTTTTGAATTGTTTGCTATAAAGACGTAGATCTTAAATCGTACAATAGCAAACACTTAAATGTATACCCTAAACCAATTATGTACATAAACTTGAATATATTTTAATTTTAAATTGTTAAATTGTATTGTAAAATTAAATTTATATTTTTAAATGAATTACTTTGAGGTCTGCATTTATTATCGTTAAACAGATTTACTAAAAATATTGATTTTTTTTTTGTTATAATATTAATAAAAAAAATCCCTTTGCTGAAAGCTGTGGAACAAGAAAATATAAATCACAAAACACTGAACTCTAAATGGGTCAAACATGCACGCATGATTATGGTAATTCATTTAATCGCGTATGTAATCGGCAATACATAAGGTAGTTTAATACAATGTTTTTGAGTATTCCATTTACTTACGAAATACCTCTATATATTATACTATATTATGTAGTTTTTTTATATACACACATTCATCGAAGCCAGAATATGGGAGAATTTGAACAATTAACGCAACAACTACCACCCGACGAGTAATTAATTCTAATTTCAGGCTGGATTTATGTTTAGTAGAATATATTATACAGTTTATAAGTATACGAAAAATATACATAATATTCTCTTATGTAAACTTATGCAAACAACGCGGCCAAACTAATTGTATCTACAGATTTAATCGAATATAATATATAACATAATATAACTCACTAAAGAACTCAATAAAAATAATAATGTAATTATTAAGTTTAGCATAAAACGCAAAAGCTTTTAAGAGGAATTTTTCAGTGTATAATTAATGGCATTGATTTAAAAAAAAACCCTTTTTCAATTATATTTCCTTGTTCCAAAGCTTACAGCAAAGGAATCGTACAAGCTTTTTCCTATGAATTACATGATCTAATATTTTTATTAGGCTCTCAATTTAGCTAGTACCCAAATAAATTAAATTTTGGAGTTCTAAAAATAAAAAATGCTTGTTTTTTTTATCTTATAATGAACACCAAAAAATAGAAAATTTTAGTAAAACAAAAAAAAATATTGGCACGCGTTTTTTGGCACCCACATAATATCACACCTTTTTATTATATAATTGTATCTGATGAGATAATGCTTCAGCAACCTTTAATATCTACCAAAATAATAACAAATATGCAGTCGACTTTGATTTTAATGAAATTTGATATTTTATAAAATATCTGTAAAAAACATTCAAGTCGAGTTCGACTGAAATAAGCACAGCTCCATTGAACTGGCAGCCGAAATAGCAACAATCGATTGACCACTTTTTTCCGATTTGAGAGAATACGTGAAGATGGTCCTTATTTCCTATTTTATTGATTATTGATCGAAACATTTTCATCGAAAAACAATTAATCGAATGGCAACAACTGATCGATCCATCTGTCCATAAAAATTACGAAGTGCACTTACAGAAGGTTGCATTGCTGTATACCATAATTCTATTTAAATCTTTTGGCACTTGAGGACTAATAATCAATACACTGAGTCTGTCCAATCCTCAAGACCACCATCATGTCGGTCTGTTGTTTTGTACATAGTTTTATGATAAAATAATAGTTCGTTCACGTTCTTAAAAGGTATTGATTTTATGGGTTCCATCGGTTTATTTGTAACACGTTATGCACACAGAGATGGACTAAATTATGTATTATATATTTTTAATAAAATCATTTTAAATCTTAAATATAAAAATTATGAAGTTATATATATTTAATTATTTTACCCGTTGGAAATGACACATGAGTCTGATTGTACTTTCCGAATGTGGTAAGTGCTTTCGAACAGACTCCAAACAGCACGATAACCACCGTAAATAACACTAGCAACAACAATAACAATTTTATAGCACTTGTTCTGATTAACACACCACAGTTGCTCGCACTAGATGCATTTAAGTCGTTTAATTTATACCTAAAAATGAGCTTGACCAATGGACCATTGACTGACATCTTTCTTTGTCTATATAAATACACAATCCACAAAACAAATTGGTCATTAACGAAATTCAGATTAGACTTGATGATCTTATGCACTCTACATTTAGGTATACATATAATAAATAATATATATACTTATTTGTTGAATTATATTTTGATATGCAATAGTAATATATAATTTATATTGTATTATGTATTTATACTTTATTTATATACTATATTTATATTTACACAAAATAACAAAACAGAAACAAATTAAATTTTAAAACAAAGTAATAATAATAAGTATAGATAGCATAACATTATCTGCATTTCAAAGTTCACATGTGAGCACATAAGTATGATAACAAGTTTTGGCGAGTTATAATTACGGTGTTGTACGCGGGTTTTTCGTCTTAAGAAATGCATCTTTTTTTAAGTCTATATATGCACAATAATAATGAAAGTTTGAACGAAAAGTTGTCTCTTGCTGCACATATAGTTATATAGTGCGTTCAAACTCTCCTAAGACTTTTGCAATACAAAACCAATGGCTTGATATTTTTCAAATATTATAAATGTTTATTCAAAATAATCCCCGAGGTAGTCCCCTTCCGAGTCGATACAACGTTTTTAGTTTCGGGAATAGGAAAAAGTAGCACGGGGCCAAATCAGGCGAATACGGTGGGTGGCCAAACACAGAAAATGTGCCTTTCTTTGGCTAACAAGACCCGCTTAACCCCTTAAGGAAGAGAGCCAAGAATTTGAAAACAGATACTCTCTCGATGCAGATACTGATCACTGAAGAAAGAAAACCTCGCACTTCGTTGATTTTAGCTTTGCAAATATATCAGATTATTGTGTGATTTTCAAGTCGTCTATGTACTTTGAAATTGTCATCCGGGCTTCTTTATAGTATTGTAAATAAAACTAATCCCTGATCTCCAATAATGTGTAATGTGTTTGGTTATGAAGATACGAGTTCTTTACAGCAGTAATCATGTTATATAATATAATAATAGGTTGTGGAAAAAGTCTTGCGTTGTTTTATTTTTAGGTTATTTTTAATGCTTAATTCAACATAGTTATAATGATCCGATTTAAACCTAATATGACCTCTTTGATGGCTAACTTCTGCTCATTTTGACGGCAATTTCATAATTCCACGATTATAGAAATCCTTGTCCGTATTGGCAAGAAACTCAGTCTTGATGGAACACAACACCCTTCCTTCCTTCCTTCCCTTTCTATTGGCCAATTCTGCACGCTTCTGGTCGATCGCCTGCTTTAAACGGTCGAGTTTCTCGCAGTTGAGTTGAGCAGCTCATAGTGGATGTCTCCCTTCCAATCCCACCAAACACACAGCAGAACCTTCTCGGCCGTTAATCTGGGCTTGGCGCTTCGATCATGATTGTTGACGCTTCGCGGTCTCGTATGTATCCCATTTTTCATCACCAAACTGTAAAATATACCAAATTTTCTCTTTATTTTGCTCCATTTTGCTACGCAATAACTCGATGCTGACTAAACCAAACACAATACTGTCAAGGAATGAATTGAAGTTCGTGAAAACACCTTTTCTCAAGACATAGTATGACCCGATGCTATTAGTATTACCCAATATATGCGCTTCCAATGACATCTAGCGAAAATACCGCTATACTTTTTCCCAACCTGTTATTTTGCGCCATACGTGTATTTATTGAATGTTATTTGATTTTTTGTGTTTTATTTATGCAGTTGACGTGAATTGAGTTAACTACAAATTGCCGATAGCTTAAACTAAAAAAAACTCTATATAATTAAGGGGCTAGAACCTTCAAAACTTCCTGAAAGCTTCTCGACTTCGACCATTATTGAACACCACTCAACTATCATGTCTTATTCACAAATATATAGCTTCTAATATAATAATAATAATATATTTATTTATAAAGTACACTGTATACACATGAAAATACTAACGATAATATATATGTATACAGTTATGATATACATGTTTGTAAAAACAATTAATTCAATTATAAAAAATAATAAATATATAAAATTATAAAATTATATTAATATATATTATATACTTATGAATTAATTTATGTTTTTGTCAGTAAATTGGAAAGTGCATTCTGATATTATTATTATCTAATATAATATATAAATATATTAGATTAAAAAGATTGTGATGTGAAACTACACCATTGAAAAACCCGATACGGAAATTAGGTATTGGTTTAAATCTCTAGTTCTCTTTATAAGGATTGGCATTGAGTTCGAAAGTTTAACTCCTCGAATGGAAAATGCATTGTCCATAGTTCATGTTTGTCGTCTAGTAAAATTTAGTTTGAGTTTTCTTTATAGGTAGTTTGGTTGTTTTGTTAAAATCAATTGTAATAAGTCTCCATATGTTAAAAGAGAATAATAAGAGTTTTCAAAAGTCTAAGACGGATATTAAGTGGGATAATATTCGACAATTTCCCAGAGTCTTCTAAGGCCTCCGTAAACCCTACCACATATGGAACTAACCTGATCAGACCATGTCAATGTTCCATTAAAAACTACACCAAGATTTTTTTTTTTCTAAGAAGGAATAATAGTAATACCATACCAAGTTTGACTTCGGGCTAATTGGAAATGTCTATCAAAGTTTTCGAAATATAAATAGCTCGATTTTTAATGGGGTTAAGACTAAGACCAATCGCTATTCAAACATTCATTTGGAAGATCGTTTATAAATAATGAGAGCAGCAATGGACCAAGTATTGACCCCTGTGGAATCCCACATAAAAGTTTTGCATAATCAGAACTTACACCGTGTTACACTGTGTTCTACTACATAAATATGTGATAATATATTTCTTAGTTATAACAGAGTTTTTCATGGTCCACACTGTCACTGTAATTGACTGAGATATATGACTTCCGCAGCATGGCGCATCTTCGACCACCTCTTCAACAGAACGAAAAAGTTGAAACCATCGTTGTGCGGTGGAAATGGAAACTGTATCGGGTCCAGAAACTGCACACATTTTATTGGCTGCTTGAGATACATTTTTGCCTTTTTCGTAGTCTCTCATTGGATCCTGTAATCCCTTGTGGGACATAGAGCCGCTGTGCGATGTCGCACACCGGATTCATTGACCATTACGGGTTCATACGAGTGGTCAGGTCGTAGAAGTTCTTTAAAATATGTCGGATTTTCTCTTTATTTTGCTACATGTTTGCGACGCTATAACTCACGAACGACTAAACCAAACAACAATAAACGCGTGTGTTAGAGCGTTAAGACCTTTACAACAAGCATGACCCGATGCGATGAATACAACTAAAACTACGCTAGACTTTTTTGACACTTTATATAATTTTATCTCTCAGTAAACAAATTTTACTTTAACGATGTGTTGGTGGCTTCATTCAAAATATCAACGGAAGGTATAATCAGCTTATATGGAAAATCAGCCTGAAGATCGTCTCGAGCGTTTGTTGTCAAAATAGCAGCTTACTGTTCAACGAAGGATTCAAGTAACTTTTATTTTTCCTAAACGCCATCAGAGTGAATTGTGGTCAGAGTGCACATGACAAAGTCCGGATTGCAGTGGCAGAGAGACGCGCGCCCGAGGGCACTCGTGAGTGAAGAATTATGAAAACAGCAAACTGCAATTTTGGAAGCGTCATCGTCTGTGGAAGAGCTAACATACAATATGGGCCAGAAATAGATGACTCTGCTGTAAGTTTAAAAAAAATTCTTCATGTAAACTGAAGTTGAAACATTAAACGCGTTTTTATCGAAATGATATTTTTGAAAATTAACCGAAAACTACTCTACCGATCTTTTTGAAAGTTTGCATTACATAAAAATGTAGTGTTTCATCTTTCTTTTTTTTGGATAAAAAATGGCTCTTTTATAGCCAAAAAAACAAAGTTTTTTTAGTGAAAATCGAATTATTAACTTTTTCTGTCCGCTATTTTGTCAAAATGCCTATTCTATCAATTAAACACTAGTTCATATTGTAATTTAACTAAATCCATTGGAATTTTTTGATACAGATTGTTACAGACATGAGAGAACAGCTCATGGACATTCCGTATGCCGAATATCCCAAAACTGCTCCCGGATTATTTATAGTATGGCAAGCCGCCCAACCCATCACTAATCACAAAAATTGACTCCTCCGGAATCGGTTTTTACGCTAGAATTGAAGGCAATAGTATGTTTATAAACGATGTAGCCACTGTTTTCAAGAACGAAAATGCCTTATGTAACATATGCTGATGATTTGAAAATATTCTCAAGAGTCGAAACGGTATCTGATTGCGAAGACCTACAGCGAGACTTGGATTTCCTATATTCATGGTGCGAGAGGAATTGTCTTTTTTTAAATATTGGTAAATGTAAAACGATGATATTCCATGCTCGGTTTCATGAAGAGAATCTGCGCTGAATTTGTAGAGATCACATTTGGAATATGGTTCAGTTGTATGGAATCAAAGTTACGCAGTGCATTCTAATAGTTTAGAGTCTATACAAAAGAAGTTTCTTCAGTATTCATTGCGCCGGGATGTAGTAAGGGAGGACAACTTTGCACTTCCTTCTTATGCTGACCGCTGTAGGATCTTCTCGTTGGAGTCCCTTTCAGTACGACGGAACAATTCCACATCTTGAATGGAGCAGTTTCCTAAATATCTGGTCCAAGAAGAAAGATGGAAGGAAAGGTCGGCTCTGTTTCTCTGTGTTATCTTGCTATTTATTTATGTTTTTTGGCCCAGCTTTCGTTTGAACTTTTCACTTTTATGTTTATTTTTTTTTTCTGCATTTTTCACTTATGCGTAATTCCCATATTAGTTATTATAAAATAAAAAGTGAGCTATAATTTTATTAAATATATTATTTTATACTAACAGCCGTATTTTTCACTGCCTTAACTCGAGTTAAAAAAAATTAAAGCGATTTTAAAACCTCCTGAGCGAATTTTTCCATCCCTTAACCCGAAATTTAACTCCAAAATTCAAATTCTTGCTTTTTAACTTTAAATGATTTAACACCACTGTGGGTTTATGCTCTTTTTCACTCTGAGCTAAACCTCTATTGCTATATTGAACGAAGACATTGGAAGACATGGATATTATTCGCGAATAAAATTAGATTTATTGGTCGTCGGAAGGCGATAACGATTTTGTACGACTTGCATAAAGACAAGTGTATCACACACTGCAGCGTGCAGTTGTCGATTTCGACGAAATGGAATTCCACCGATATTTTTGACTGGAATTATTTTGGACGTTGCACCCAACGGTTCGGGAGCGCATCGATGGAGATCCACGTCGGTAAATGAAATGCAAAGAATAAACAGAGCAACAGTCATTTACAAGGAATTAATGGGATAAGCCAATCGCATTTTGCCCTAAGTGTGCACTGCTATTCTGGAGCACCGACACATTATCGTATACATGCCACGCAGCGAAAACGAAATTCGTCAACGGGTTGTCGAATTTGACGCATCTCCGATTTTCCGCGATGTATTGGTGCAGTCGATTCCACTCACGTGAAAATTAATTCGTCTGGCGTAGATTTAATTTTTATTCTTCAAGTTTTTTCCTATTTATTATCGGCCATTCCATATTACACGAACAATTGAGTGCCAACAAATTCGGCAAATGTGTACTTACTTGGACTTTTTTTAATTTTGTATGCACGCCGTTTGAGAGAGCAAACCCACAAGATTATTCAGCGGCTGATCATGAATATCAGCGGGCCATACTGACGTCGTTTCCCTATTTTGCATTTCCAGCTGTCAAATCACTTGATTGTGACAGCGGCCGGAGTTAAAATTCAATTTCGTACATGCAAAGCCTCTACGTAATTGGAAATTTTAACTCGTCCATTTTTAACGCCACAATTTGGGTTATGGAGTGAGAAATTGCACAGGAGTTAAAGTCGAACGAGTTTATTTTGGTCGGGTTTAGACGAAAGACGATTTTAACTCCGAGTGTAAAATACGACCGTAAGTATTGCATTTTCAGTACAATTTTATTTATAGGAACATAATAAATTCAACTTTAAAAGTATTTATCATTAAAATTAATTGTTAGTTATTAAAGATAATAAAATTTCGTATTTGTTTCACTCAGTCCACTTGTTTGTTTATGGTTAAAATATAAAATTATGAATAATTTTATAGAATTATCATTTTGTTTAATGCCATTAACTTTAACAGTCAAGTTTACGATGGTATGTAAATTTAATCAGCTATTGCACTATCTTAGGCTCTGTATAGTATACACATTTTTTTTATAGACACTTCACTAAGGCATAAAAAATATTTCTGTTTTTTTAATTGCTTTTTTAAAATGTTGGAGTAGTTGCATTTTACGCACATGTAATATATAGCTTATCAAGTTTAAACAGACACTAATCTTTTATAATCATAACAACTTTACAAACTGGAATCTTAATGAACGTAATTACATAGCTGAATAGTGAATATAAATATTGTACTTTAAGTTTTATTTATGAATAATATTTTTTTAAATATCACGATGTATAATATATTATAAATCTAGTATAAATAATGTTTTCGCGCGCCAATAAATCTATAAGATTATTATTAAAGTGTGTATTCATCAAATGGTTGCCGTGGCGCAAATACATCTACATTAGATAAAAAACAAAACAATTTAAAAACATACCAAGTATATAATTTATATAATAAAATATTTTTTATAAAGAATGAACCCATAATTAAAATCCAATTTTCATAAATGTTCAGTCAAAAACGAAATTTAGACTATTGTAAATTTGTAAAATCTCTCTCCAGTTTGATATTATATAGAACCTAAATTTTGTATGTTAATCGAAACAATTTAGTAATTATAATAATAATAATTTTCGGTTGTTATTTCAGTTTAGTTCTAATAATGTATGTTTTTAAAAAAATACCTGGTGGTGGAGTCGGTGGTACTGGCACGGTGTTTGGACTGGACTTTCCAAATGTGGTGAGCGCCGTCGAGCTAACCCCAAACAGCACGATAAACACCGCAAACAGCATCGTTAAACTGCCACATTGTGTAAAACGTTTGAGTGGTTGCATTTTGCACTAAATTCCGTATTTATATGTCTTTCAAAATGGAGAATCCAAACAAACAAAACTGCTTTAACTGTTCACACAAAAATCCGCTTTTGGTTTGTCTTAGTAAAATTAAACTTGCTCTACTTCTGTAGGCAACTGTTCATATCGAATTACCGAAAACTTTTCTCGAATGTACGTTATAACAATTTGCAAAGGTCTCATTTATCGACACTAATTTTCAAAAGATTCAAATTTTAAAAATATTTTCTGGGTATACCGCAGAGGCGAGTTCTATAAGTACTATAACACGACCGATTCACAGTAATACTGGCGGACAAGTAAAACACCGTTGCGCCACACTCTACCCGAGAAAGTCCAAGAAATTGAATGAAACGCATGCGCACTTTGCCAGTGACTCGACGCGATGGAAAACAACTCGTTTTTAATGTTCCCGCTGTGTTCGTGCGAATAATATATGCGCGGGCACACATACATACAAACATATAATATTAATTTTCTTCTATATGTATAATCTTTAAGTTAAAGAACATTTCTTTATGTAAATATTAAGAAATAAATTCAGTCGAGGGTTTTCCGAACATGCTGATTGCGTATATTATATTTATTCTAAGTATAGATAGTAAAACTCAACTTGTCGTGCGGTGATGTATTGTGGGTAACACTTATTTTCGGTGTATTTGGGGTGTTCTTATGTGCCCTGATAAGTGGGTATTAGTGAAAGCCTGGCGCCTTTGTCGGACATTGATTAGCCGCCGAGGTTTTGTTACTCACGAATGCATATTAGGAAATTATAAAGAGTACATGCGCTCCGTGAGAATGCACACCGCTTGGATTTTCTTTATGTTGTGTGTGTGTGGGACAGTTTTAAAGGGTGAGTTGTGGTTGGGTGGGTGCAGGTGCACTGTGCGGACACGTAATACACTTGCACTTCAAATGTATATGTAAACAATGTAAATCATTCAATACTAATGCTAGTCTTGATATGTGTGTGTTTTACATAAACTGATTTGCATTGCTATGTAGGATTGGTTATATATTTGTTTTTGTTCTGCACGAGAACAAATTTACGATTTCCTGGACTGGATTGATGTGGATTTTTGAGATATGGACAAAGGACTGATTTTAATGTAAACAGAAGAGGTTTATTTCAAATCTCATTATGGAATTAGATTAGGTTAAGGAAATCCGTCGGCAGTTTGTGAAGCTTTTTTTCGAGTGATTTACAAAACAGACTTTCTAGACTCTGAAGATGCGCCCGCTTTTCCTTTTATTTGAGCTCTAAAATAGGCTGCTATTTGTGGTAACTTCTATGAATCTTCTATTTAAAAGGATTATCATAATTAATCATTTTACAATTCGAATGCATTTTTTTTTCTTTTCATTAATTGTATGATAATTAAAAAAGACTTTCGGTTTCGCCAGAACTCAGTTTTTATCGAGCTATAATATAATGATACTTAAATCTTTCAATATAGAATGTGTTAGATGGACATATTTTTACGTATCGTATTACAAAACAGCTTAGTGCGGAAGCTCATTATTGCCATACAAAATTTCGTGAAGTGCCAGTCATGTAAGCGCTTCGTGTGCACGAGGTGCATCTCAAAGCATAGTGGTTTTTTCCTTTGCCCGAATTTAGATTTAATTAATTTTTACTTCTTAATTGGTTTGTTAATAAAAAAATATAAAATTTTTAAATCAGTCGGCTGATACCTTGACGATTCCAAAAAAGCGGTTTAAGTCGGTCATCGTGCTAAATTTACCCGAATTGTGTAAGTATCATCTTACATTATGATTTTTTCCCCGATTTGCTTTTACGTCCTCATTTTAAAAGTATCGGAGTAATTCCAATTTGTTTATTTTCAAGTTATTGGCAAAAGTTGGCTAAAGGTGACCATTACGAAAAAATATACTAAAATTTTAATCATTTAGCCTCTGAACCATGGGTTCACCCACAAGTTCAGTGTTATCAAAGATCGTACAAACAATGTTTATAAAAATGCTCATCACTAAGTGAGGATGAAGTCGTTCCAACTATGTTGGACATCCACCAATTCAAAATATACTAGTTTACAAAATACAAATAGTTGTGTAAATAAATAAACAAAATGTGTAAACAAAAATTAGAAAATAAGACAATACAAGAGGGCTGGATATTGAGTCCGACCAGGGACGACTATCCAAACATCTTATTATGAGTAATTACACTTCAGCACACATGTGACTCCAATTCGCCATACTATTCCTTGGCTCTGTTTGCCCATAAGAAGTTCTGTGCCTTTTAACTCTAAGAAAGTCATGCTCACGCAAAACACGAGCTGGT
>JANSTU010029299.1:0-26460 GCA_027564075.1 Bolitophila hybrida
TAATCGGCTATAATCGTGGCTCTGTGCGCCGGCGCATTGTCGTCGTGTAAAATCCACGAATTGTCTCGCCACAATTCAGGCCTTTTTCGGTATGATTCTTAGCTAAAACAAATAATACTTAACTTTATTCAACACAAAACACAAGTCCACGCGATTACATTAAGGTTATACGCAGTTATGATTTTCAGAATTTTGATTTTGTTTTATTGTATTTTTGTAATGTAAATATATTCAATAGTATACGCACAAAATTTGAAGTCGATCCGAGCAATACTTTCGGATTTATACCTATATGCAGTATCTACCAAAAGTTAGATAAAATTTCAATATTTTGTACAAAAGTCTAATAAATTGACCGTTACTTAATATAAAATTAAAATCACTTTATTTGTTTATCAAAATGTACATCGTTTTCGTATATTTAATACATTTAAAGTCGAAAATAAATGGAAGTTATAGAGGAAAATTAGCGTTGCAAAAATTAGTTAACACACCTTTTTAATAGCAGATTAATAATTCTCTGCCTTTTGTGCGATTTAATTTTAGCAAGGCCCTCATATTCTTAATCGGTGACAAGCCTGGACTTTGTGGTGGCCACTCTGAAACCTTTATTTTGTGTTGAATAATACAATTTATTACCACCAATCAAACGTTTACATTCTGGTAATATGACAACAAACAATTCTCGGTAAACTTCAGCATTAAGTTTTCTTATCAGCATTACAATTTTTCCAACTCCATTTGATGATATGCACCCCAAGACCATTATTCCTTGCTCAAAGTTTTTTTAATGTGGAATTTGTGCACTTGAAAGACAGCTCTTCCACAGCACGTCTCCAAACAAAAAATCTACCAAGACTGTGTCGCATTCGATTTATCGATTCGTCAGTCAGTCATAAAATCGCATTTGTTTTTTTAAATTAATTTTGCTAACGAATGGAACTTTCCGTTTAATTTTTCCGTGCTTATTTCCTTCGTGTAATCTGCGTCAAATAGTGTAAACTGAAGGAACCAATTTTCCTTCGGAAAGCATCTTGACACGGATCTTTGGCACAGATTAGCTTGGGTAAGCTTCGGATATGGAGAGCATTATTTTATGTTCACTTTCGGTTGTTTTTCTTGGACGTCCTGGACGACAAGCTGGTCATACTCGGCCTTCATTTTTATATGCATGAATTACTTTGAAAACTGACCGAATTTGAATTTGAGCACGATTACCAGCCATTACCCACGGATATTGCGGGATTTACAACCAAATCATCTGAAAAATTACGCCGAAAATCATTCCGAGTGCCGAGGCCGCAAAATATCGCTGGCGTTAAGTTTAATGAAGGTTCAATTTCACTTTTGAATGCAATGGGACTGTCTTCAGAGCCCAATGCGCATGCATATGTACAAAAGGAGGACGAATGGCGCGTCACGCTACCCGAGCGCAGAGCGCGACACGAGAGGGAAGGATGGTTCGAATTGTAGTGCTGGAGGCTGCTGAAGGAATAGAGGGTTTATTATATGGCCCTAGAATAGATGACGCCATGTTAGCTAAAGTAAAAGCATTTTTCAAGTCGGTGTACACGATATCAAAAACGGCACTTTCGATAGGTCTAGAATTTCAACCGAGATTTCAACATAAAACTTCTTCGATACATTTTCTAGTAATTATTCGTTCCTTTTGTCAATCCGATACTTATTTTCCATTTTATAAACAATTTAAGGACAAATTTTACATAAAAAATCGAAACAATTTTTTTGATAAGCCGCCATTTGTGAAAATTTAATATTTTGATTAGCCGAACGATTAATTACTAGATAACCTAATATTTTAATGAAATTTGTTTGGTTTTTGGATATTAGATAATCAAATCTTAACTTACGATGTACACCTTAAATCGTCTTTTTTTAGAAGAGTGTCCGGAAATCTCCTGCAGCGCGCTCTACAATCAACATTTTTATAGCAAAATATCAACCAACATTATTTGGGTTCAGAAAGGTACTTCAAATATAACTTTTATTACCAATATTACACTAAAGCACTGACCTCTTCAAACAATGTCCAATTGATTACCTTTATAGTTGTATTGTCTCAATGATACACTTTAAGTGTTTTATGAGATTTTCATTGTTTATATACTTTGTATTTATATAAATCTATTATTTATAACGTCCATTCAATGCGTGTTTAAGCATTTCCGTGTCTGCCATGTATGGTTCGAGCGAGTACACCAAAATGTATATATATGCTGCAGCCGTATAGAAGATGTACTTGCATTTATTAATAGCTTGTATATTTTATTAAATAGAGGTACCTGATTTCTATCAAACACAAGCGAACCGGGCAGAACCATTCTCACGGCCTCAGACACTGACACGGAACATTCTATGTGCTTGGCAGCGTGCTCGAGCACCGACACACCCATGTGTAAAAGGGCTCGCATTCTCGCAATGATTCTTGCGATTCATTCGCGCAACGGCGACGAAGACGATCGATATATACGCCATTCGGCGGAGTAAGCGCACGCGCGCATCTTCTCTCGCCTATCTTAAGTTTTTAATCGTTGATTATATAACATCAGCCGGTCTTAAGCACACTCACACACAATCATCTTCCGCACCAGGTATACATGTACTTACACATTCTGCAAGATCGCTCAGGGAAAAAGTGGCTTGTGCGCCAAAGCAATAATTCGCAGTGCGTTATCCTCTTTTGATTTACGAGCCGATCATTTTATTTTATATCACCGGTGTTATTTATTTATTATTGTATCTTGCCATCCTCGCTTCGCGACCTGCGTGCACTCGTACTGCCTCACTGCTTGTGCGCATTGCAAACGGAACTCGCAAAAAAAAAGAGAAAAACGAAAAATAATTATGCTCATTCCAGAAGTATCAATAAACCAAAATCACGACTTCTTTACGATGACACCTGCGACGCAAGCTTGCGGACTCGCGCACACTCTTTTATACGATCAAACGCGTAAATATTAAGTGTATATGTGCGTGCGTTTTGTTTATTTACTCGAGCCAGCGTCAGCGATTTATTTGAGTTGCCCGAAAATAATTCGTAATGACCCAAATATTTTGGCAAATTGATGCGGCTGCAAAAGAGCTGCGCAATGACTTCATTACACGCAAATAAAAAAAAACATCGTGAATTATTGCAAAAATAAGATGCATGCAATTTTTAATTTCTTTATTTTCTCTGAATGAGTATATATGTTTAATTGGTTAGGAACTCGTTTTGCTTGTAAATCGTATAACAAAACAAACAAGAGTCCCAGAGTGTACACAAAAACCTGAGAATTTGCAAAAACGCCCCGAAACGTATGCAAAACGTGAGATTACTATATTTATCGATATTATAAATACAATACGATGACGGAAACAAATCGTTTTCTAAGAAGCCCTCCCAAAATATCTCAATTTTACACGATCGACAAGCGTTGAAGCAACACGATTGCGTGCAACTAAATGCCGCGTGCAGCCGGAAAAAGTTTTTGGTTTTCAGTAATTTGCATGTTTTTCGATTTTTTTTGTTTGTTTGTTACAGTTACTTAAATATACTCCGGTGGTAATTTTAGTTATTATAATTTTCATGTTCAGCTGGTTAACAGGTACGATCGCATATACAATTATTATTTTAATAATAATTGTTGACAACTCACCTTGATGCTGTCAACAGTGAATTATTTATAAAGTTCCAGAACCATTTCTTTCCCATCTTAAATCTCAATGGAATTATGTTAAATACAATTTTTAGTATGCACGTCTTTTCGTTTCAAAAAACAACAATGTCTGTATGTATACGTCTATAATTTTGTAAATCTTTATCGTGTGAACAAATTTCTAGAAATTCAGTGAATAATTGAGACGCCACTCGGAAGTGTGTGCATTAGTATTCGAAATCGGTAGGCGTGCTCATAACTTACGTTCTCTGGTGCTGTATGTGTTATATTTATGTATGTATGTGTTTCCGTTTTGATCTTGTCAAGCGGACAGGTAGGTAAAATACATGAGTGGCTCGGAATAATAATTGATTTGATGTGTTTGATATGATATTTATATTAGGGATGATTCATTCATAAGTTGGTTATAAATTTAGTAGTTGTGTGGAATTCAGATTTTATTTTGTTGAACTGTTGAATATATAATTATTTATTAATATATTTAGGCAATAATTTTCCAGCACAATAGGATTATAATTTATTATTTTTTTTAACAAAATTAAAATTAAAAAAAGGATATACATTATACATATTAGCTCTTTAGCTATTAATATATCACTTTATAGAAAATTGAATTGAAATTCATGTAAAATTTCATTCGAATTGTTTACGTTTTAGAGAATATTGGATGAAGATTATCAAAATGAGATTGATTGCAAAGGAAACAGCATTTTATCAAAAATAGTGTTTTAGTAAAAATAGTACAACTACGCAAAACTATAATTTTGGCGTATTTTAGTTTAGTAGCAGCCTAGCCTAGAAAAATATTCAATGCTGCGAACGTACACGGGAAGATTAAAATTGTTAATTTGGCAATTGTCCAATCGTACATTGGGACAGTAAACCGAGGTGAAGACCACTTCTCCCTTTGTAGATATAACAGCGATTTATATGTTTGCAATGGAAGAGATCTTTTCCACCTGTTACTTTACTTTACCTCCTCCTTTATGCGAAACGATTCAATCGCTCCTGTGCACATTATGATCCTAGAAATACAATGATTTGGCACTGCTTAGCCACGTTTACGTCAGCAACAGTACACGGGTATTTATTAAAGAGTAGCGAGAGAGAGAGAGAGAGAAAGAGAGAGAGAGGCGAAATTATGATATAAAATTTAAATTTAATAAAAAGATCTAATGTGAAATAGCCGGTTTACCAATTGCCTGAGATAACTTATCAAAAATAGAGAGGGCGATTGAGCTTTCAGTTACTGTTGGAACCTAAACACAAACTAACAAACACAGACAAACAAACAAACAAACAAACACAAACAAACAAGCAAACACACAAACTGTCTCTCCATCGCTCAGTATTCTCTCTCTCTCTCTCTCTCTCTCCAATTTATCTATCTCTCCTTATTCTCTGTCCCCTTATTCTATCTTACTCTCCAAAAGCTGCAATTGTAATCTTGGAAAACTACGATCTGCTGCTGCCGAGGTGAATACCTGAATAGTGTGCATAAACTAGAAGCAAGAAAGCAACGCCCAGAAGCCTCCCTCTCCTAGAAGTCACTCTTCTACTCCATTGCTCCGAAACCGTTGTCGCATAGATTTACAGCGAAACCGGATGCCTGATAACTTTCCCAAAGTCACAGGCGAGATCTGTTCCGGAGGAGTCCGCCAGATCAATACAAGAAATCATCGTCAAAAAATAAAATTGCCCTACTGATTATATTTGTTCCGGGAACCAGCTCTGCACGATGCGCTACCCTTTATTATCTCGAATAATGGCTGTTTTCTTGAATGCCAAGAGCATTCATCCAAAAAAGACGAAGTTTAAATTTGTTTTGTAAACACCCGTGTGGACATACTGTTGTTGACAGAAACGCGTTGCTAGACAGCACAGGTTTACTGTTCAAATACATATATGCGATCTTTCGCAACGACCTGGCAAAACTCTGCAGAAAAAAAACGAGAATGTTTCACCTGAGGCGATTTTAATGCACGTCATCGATCTTGGAACTGTCTTGTCGAAAAAATGCGGCTGAGTTATACAACTACGTTCTACCCCACATACATTCTAGATATTGTCATAACTAATAGCTCTATAAGAACATCTGAGCTGGATGTCATCTCTCATTGGATCATGTAATCACTTGTGCGATGCCGCCCACTGGATTCATTGGATTCACACGATTGGTCAGGTCATGCTAATGTGCTGTTTGTACTCCTATTGAAGCTACTGTGCTCTAACACTCACAACACATCCCCGATGGTTAGGAGTCTTAATTTGCCCTGACGCGACTTTAACATTTTTTGTAGGGCAAATGCGCATATTTTTGAGATATCTCTATGAACCGAGATCTATCTTGCTATTTATATTCGGAACCGTGGATCATCAACGCCATCTTTCACTTATTGTTCTATACAGGTTTGTTTGTTGTTTGTTGGTTTGTTGGTTTTGTTGTTTGTTGTGTGTTTGTTGATTGTTGTTGGTTGTGTTGTTTGTTGGTTTTATTTGTTGTTTTTTTTGTTTGTTTGTTGTGTTGTTTGTTGTTTGTTGGTTTGTTTGTTGTTTGTTTGTTTGTTTGTTTGTTTGTTTGTTTGTTGTTTGTTCGTTGTTTGTTTGTTGTTTGATTTATTGTTTGTGTTTTTTTGTTTGTTTGTTGTTTGTTTGTTGGTTTTGTTGTTTGTTGTTTGTTGTTTGTTGTTTGTTGTTTGTTTGTGTTTGTGTGTTTGTTTGATTGTTTGTGTTTTTTTGTTTGTGTTTGTTTGTTTTTGTGTTTGTGTTTTTTGTTTGTCTGTGTTTGTTTGTGTTTGTTTGTTTGTTTGTTTGTGTTTGTTGTTTGTTGGTTTGTTGTTTGTTTGTTGTTTGTTGTTTGTTGTTTGTTGTTTGTTGTTTGTTGTTTGTTGTTTGTTGTTTGTTTGTGTTTTTTTTGTTTGTTTGTTTGTTTGTTTGTGTGTTTGTGTTTGTGTTTGTGTTTTTTTGTGTTTGTGTTTGTGTTTGTTAGTTTGTTGTTTGTGTTTTGTTTGTTGTTTGTTTGTTTGTTTGTTTGTTGGTTTGTTGTTTGTTTGTTGTTTGTTGGTTCTATACAGTGTATATGTTAATTGATGGCATTAATGTTCCGTTATTCCATATCAATAACCTATTTCAGAAATAGGCTATTTATAGCAAGAGGAACCTACTGATTTAAAGTGCTACATTCGAAAAACACTTCGGTCTGTCAGCCGGGATTGAACCAACAATCACCAACAATGTCCCTTGAACTTGCCCATATGTTAGTCTATTGACAACTTCTTTGAATAGGTATACGCTGCTAGAATAGCTTTGTTCACATGGTTTATGATTTGCCAGGTTTAGTTTCCACGATCGCTGACATCGGCCTGATCGTTGTCACAAAAGTGAAGATTTGCCATTAATTACTCAAATCGAAGCCGAGGAATAACATCTGCAATTTGAGCTTGGTGGAACGTCGGATTTGTAGACCAATACAGACGAATTGTGGGTAGGTTAACTAGGCTCTTACGTATAATTGTACCTACCCATAAATGATTTCAACTCAGTCACAGTCAGAGTCAACATGCGCCCAAGATTGGACTGCTTCACTATCATAATGATATAAAGAACATCGTGAAGACAAAACAAGCATGCCCTATTGGATTTTTTCAAAGTGGTCACTGAATTATTAAAATGAGTGGAATACTGCCTTCAAAGAAATTAAGGAATTTTAAACACGTAATGTCCCAAATTGGTCTGATTTATAAAGCCTAAAACATCAAAAATTTGAAATACCGGTTTAAATTACAAATACTCAATTTTGTATACAATGTTTGGATTTTTTAAATTTTTTGACTTACCTACCTACCTAAAAATATTGAAAAATCTAATTAAATGGTTATTTGGTCCATGAACAGAATAATTAAATCTAGATTGCCTGAAAATGTTTCCAATTGAGGCCTTGTGATGATTTAGTGGGAGCTCGACAATGTATCGGTCATCTGAACGACGATTACGAAGTTAAGTTAAAAAACTAGAGCCTAGAGAGTGACACCGAGTTTTAAGGAACTGTGTGAGCGCTTTAAACGTGGGTGCTCATTGTTTACTATGGGAACTGTCCCATTGTTTATGCGATTTTGTGTCAAGTGTCTGGACGAGCATGAATACCAGAACCACGTCCTACGTGTCCGTGGAAAGACGAAAATCTTAAGTTTATAATATTAATAAATTATATTTTAACAATATAATTTAGATTAAATAAAATATTTATTTTAAAAAGTATAGTAGCAAATAGCTTATTTATTTTGATGCATATTACGATTAGAACTAACTCACATTACGCACATAAATAAATATATATATAAATATGTATAGTAGAACATTATGAGGACTCTATATTTTATAATGTACACACAATGTAAGCGTATGCAATTCTATGTGAAACAGTTACTTTATGGTTTGTACGGCGAGCGCACTCATTTCGCACAGGTTGTGTTATTCTATATTTATATATACAATGCAACGCGAGCGCAGTACAGATTAACATCATATAATGTCATAAAAGTTGGTTTAGTCATCGTTTTTAGAATGGCAACATTAATTTAGCTAAATGGCAGCGTGAAACGAGTCTGCTGCACTGCCTGAATAAATATGTGCGGTTGTGTATGAGAATATATACACTATATGCGCTTTTGAACCATATTTGAATAAACAATACATTATCTAGTTTCTTAGTGCACATTTGTGTATCTATATGTGTGTATAAATTGATACGAGAACCTGACGTCGTCGAGCTGCGGCTGTACAACGACAAACCTTTTTTTTTTAAATTGTACTGTACTTACAAAAAGCACAATATGAAGACATTATGAAGCACCAGATAAAGCACACATTATGCTCGTATATCCCCACACACAGCAAAGACCATTAAGTACACAAAGAACTCGCGATGTGAGCGCTATTATGACTTGCACTTAGGCTCCTCGGCGATCGTTTTATCTGCGCGCATTATTTGAATACACACACATGCATCAGAGGCCAGGTACACACATTTTCGCAAAACGCAAATAGTTGCGCCAAAGTCACACGCGCACGCTCATCGTTCACCGGCGAAGAAGAGGCGCATACCTATAAAAGTTATTATTTATAACAAACTATATAACTTAAGTACAGTACACACACACACACACGCGCGCAGAATCGTCTTTCTTGAGCAGCTAAATACAAATAACCCCACGACATCTTGAGGTGTGGTTTCTTGAAGATATCTAAAAATATATACATATTATGATATATAATACCGCATGCGCGTAAAGTGCTGTTATTTCCATATGTACACACTCGAGCAGCATAGTTGCCGTGTTATTGTTATGAGAAGATATTGTATGTTTGTATTATAATAATATTATCTTGAATATTGTAAAATGGCCTTTTTTCGGTTTCGATCAAGTCAAGTGCGCTTGGAGACACGCGTGTCTTACTTAATATATACATTCGTTGCGTTTAACTATGTGGCGGAGCTTTCACTCACCACTGTATACGTTTAAATGTACTAATTCCGATTGCCATATAAATAAATCTGTTGTTGTTGTTGTTTTTTTTTAACATACACACTTGAACGATATCAGATTTTAGTGTCTATAGCTACTTATTTACAGTACGCACTTTATTATAAATTAATAAGAAGTGAATATACTGTAATATCTTATATAAATGTAAGCATGCAAGTTTGTGGTGCGCGTGTGCGTATATATTATGAAAGAATGGCGAAGCAATAGAGCGTGCGTGCGTGCATTTTTAAAAGCTCAACTCGCGCCTATAACTTGTGTGTGTGTCTCTGGCTGTGGTACATTGTTGTTGTTGTTGGGCACACGCTCCATAAAAACTGGCTGCACAACCATTATAAAACATTTGACCATATCGAGCGTCGCAAAAATTTGCTACACATTTCCATAAAAAATCGATCTAACTTGTCACGGGACAAATCACGCACGCGGGTTTCAGATTGTATATAGATTTACCTTTATAATGCTTATGTTGGTGTGTATGTACCGCCGGCCGTGCGTGTGCTCCTCTGGAGAATATGAAAGAAAAAAAAAACCTGAGCACTTTTTACTATTGCTGAAACGCGCGTTGGAGAGCTATCCGTCGCGTCGACTTGAGTCGATTATAAACTTATATGTGTGTCTGTGTCTATTATACGTATGCGCTCTAAATGGATATTGATTGACTGGTGTGTGGATCGGAATTGTGTGCACGTTATTTACGATTACAACGTTTAAGTTTGTTTATTCGTTTTTAAGGTGCTTTTTTGTGTGGCGATCGCCTTTCTTGGTGAATACTGTATGTTTTTCATGAGCAATTTATCTATGTGCAACGTTTAGAATGTCTCAAATAAATCAGTTTTCCTGAATTGTAGAAAGTTACGAGGCGGCCGCTTTTTGGTGTCCACTAATCTTAATATTGGACGCGCACGTGCGAGTGTCTTATCGGTATTAGCAAGTTTTCAAATTATCTGGACATATTTTTTTATAGGTTTATTTTGTATTACCTGTTTATGAAACTAGTTATGATTACTACGGTATTTTACAGATGGGTTAGCATACTTTTTTTGGTTTTGATTAATTTTTGTAATGGTAAAAACCTGATAAAATTTAAAAATACACACACACTTCAGGGTTACCAAAGAATCAAAATAAATGTTGATAAAAAATAGGGTCCCCCCTTCGGCAGTATCAAAAATAATACTGGTCGAGATATTGCTTTTCCTGGGTTAGAAAAATTGTTCTGATTGGTCGACACTGAAGAAGTAAATAGGGGTATGAGAAAGGTTTATTGTATATTAATACAAAGTTTGAAGCAGAAGAATTGGAGGAATGGAAAGTCACCATATTACGCCTACAGATGAATGATGGGTGATCTTCCATATCATCCAAAATCTAATATAAATTTTCGACTTCAAACAGTCCGATGGCCAACCAGTTCTATGAATAGATTAAATCAAATTTAAAACTATAATGGCGATAGATTCTGACCCTTTCTGATGATTTTTTCACTAAATATTATAACTGATTAACTAGAAAAATATATGCTGGATATTGGAAAGTCAGAATAATTTTATTTTATCTTTTTTTATGTTAAGTCTTCTATTTCGAACTCAATGGAGAATGAGATGGAGTTTTCATTAAATACGATGTTTTGTATCTAAAGCTTAATAAATATAAATATGTTGAAACAGTGTGTATACCATCAAAGATATTAATTGTACATTTTGATATCGTTTCGTATAGTTTTTTTCTTGCGTTTCAGCCAATATTTATGGATCATTATTCTTGAGTCAGACAAGCTAATCTTTCATTAGACACACTTAGTTACAGATAGTGAATCATTGTTTATTCATTTTTATCATTCATACAAATCTATTAAAGATGTGACTAGCATATTTTGAATTAAAATATTATATAGTTATTTGATAAATTTTTAGTTTTTTAAGAGTTTTATATTATTAAAGACATAAAAATGATTTATTTTGGGATTATGAAAAACGTACGTGCATTTAATTTTACCTTTTTTTTATTATCATTTTTGTATAAATGTTTACCTTTTGAAAAAAAGAATTGTTTGTTTTTGCCAAAAAAAGAAACAGTAACAATTGTTTATAAAAAAGTTTACCTTAAATCAAAAAACGACTTTAATAAAATTGCCCAAGGCTGCCGACCGCTGCTACTTCTAAGTGCACATAGCCGGCCGAAGAATTTTACAAAATCTGTCTTGATTGGCCCCATGTGTAAAATAACAGCAAACTTTAGAGATAATCAAAAATAATTATGGAATTCATACATTTTTAAATTTCTTCCTCCTCATTTTTGATTTTTTGGTTGACAACAATAATGTTTATATATTTTTTAAAGGGATATTTTTTAACTGTGAGTGGTTTTTTAAGAGATAGCAATAGATAGATAGATAGCAAAACTTATAATTTTTCGTGTCTCCGTCTTTTCTACGTCCTTGTGGAAATATTTTAATTTTGTCTGGCTCCGAACATTTATATCCAAGCAATAGTTTACTTTCATTCATGGATAAATTCAGGATGCCATCAATAAGGTGATTGCAATATAAAGGCTTAATTAATTCACATAGCTCGAAACACACTAACGGAGTTAGGTTATTTGCATTTAATTGAACCTATCCGAACATCAATTCTAGAAGAGTCTAGATCTAAAATAGTTTGTTTTTTTCAGTAAAGTACGCAATACTTTTAGCAGAGCCTATCCAACAATGTTGGGCATCTGTCTCTTCGTACAACTTACTTTCATTTATTAACCACTTTAGCAAAGCCATTAACGGGCTAGTCGGAGACTTATAAAGGAAATATTTACATGACAAATCTAACTATTTTAACAAGTTTATGTGTACTAAAACTACACATTACACAATAGATATATACATACATTCAAATTGAATAAAAGTAAATGATCCTGACAAGACTATATCTGAATGCTGTTATCTTGTAGGAACTTCAGGATTGTATCGATTGGCATCGGTTTGTGCAAAACCATATGACATGGTCAACAGTCTCGTATGCACCTTATTCGCACAGAGGGCTGTTTATAATATTTACTCGGTTTATGTGCTCTCTGAGCTGGTAGTTGTTAGCGGCTATCCTGATATATGTTACTATGAAATGTCGATCGAGCTTTTGACCAAGACTTGAGTTGGGCTTTTGGGAGCACAGAGTATCAATGCCGTCATAGTTCATCTTCGCCATCTTCTCTGCCATTCATCGCAAGTTTCTTTTCTCTAGATATGGTGGTAACTTATCCACTCCGGTTTTATATAATCCATTTCCCCCAGAGTAGCCGCTTCCTTCGCTTTTTTGTCAACCTTTTCGTTTCCATGCCACAGTGTTATGTACTCCACACTGTTTGTACCCTGATTCCAAATACAATTTCAGCTTGTGTCGGCATTTCAAAATAAGCTAAGAACTTCTTGCATCGATCTTTGTTGTTTCGAGCGCAGTCAGTACTGACGAATGCGATAACGTATGCATTGTTACCAGGACTAGGACTTCAATATAAGTGCAAGCCTTGCGAAGTGTAGTAATTTCCGCAGTGCACACAGAGGCAGGTGGGGTTAGTTGTATTGATTGGTGAATTCTGACGGTTACATATATTGCAGCTCCATTTTGGACCCATCACTGTATACGGCAATGAAGCCTAAGTGCACGGCTGTCCATTCTTCAAAGTATCATTATTTCGTACTCACCTTTTGTCACGGATGAAGTTTATCTGTTAAAACCCTGGTACTTCACACAAGTAGCTTGTTTAATTTGCGTTGATTCTAAGCAGAGCCAGAATGTTGACTCCTTGCATTTTCTTGTGAAAATCACAATAACAGGTCAATTGAAAAGTTCCCGGTTTACCATAGTAAAACACATTTTTTTGGCAAAATTAGTTTTTTTTTTATTCAACATAATTCATTTCAAGGGTGATACACTGATTATAGCAACCCTCCAACTTTTCGAAACCATTTTTGTAGTACGATTTGTTATCTCTGCGACCACCTCTTCATTCGACGAAACTTTCTTCCCAGCTAGCATTCTTTTGAGATCTGAGAACAGTAAATAGTCGCTGGGGGCCAGATCTGGAGAATACGGTGGATGTGGAAGCAATTCGAAGCCCAATTCATGGATTTTTGCTATCGCTTTCACTGACTTGTGATACAGTGCATTGTCTCGGTGAAGCAGCACTTTCTTTTTCTTCAAATGTGGTTGTTTTTGGCGATTTCGTTTTTCAAACGGTCCATTAATAGTCGGTAATAGTCGCTGTTGATGTTCCTTCCTCTTTCAAGGTAGTCAATGAAAATTATTCCATGCGGATCCCAAAATACAGACGCCATAACCTTGCCAGACGACTGTTGCGTTTGTCCACGTTTTGGAGCGGGTTCATCGTGTGCAGTCCACTTGGATGACTGGCGATTGGACTTCGGAGTGAAATGATGCAGCCATGTTTCATCCATTGTCAAGTATCGACGCAAAAACTCGGGTTCATTACGCTTGATCATCTCCAAACACTGTTCCGAATCATCAACTCGTCGTTGTTTTTGGTGAAAAGTGAGCTTGTTCAGTTAATATCTTTAGAGTGCCTGCTATTTCATTTAATTTCAATTTACGGTCTTTCAAAAATATTTTGTGGATTTTTTTTTATATTTTCGTCGGTAACAACCTCTTTTGGGCGTCCACTGCGTTTACCGTCTTCGGTGCTCATTTCAATGTTCAAAGTTACCACTCTAAAACAAAATCTCTAAATAATAAAAAAAGTTACGAAAAATATTTTGAAATATTTCGATTTTCATAAATACTCGGATTTCGAAAAAAATCTTAATTCGGATTTCTTTGCTGTACGGGTATATCCTAGTCTATTGGATTCAAAGCAAGATGTACTGTTTTCTTCACCTCCGGTGATTTACAGCTTACTGAATATAAAGAGATTAAATTATTTCACTGGTTTACATAAGTTGGGCAAATTATCGATAATAAAAATCGTTTCCGTTGCCAAAAAAGCCCTTATTCAACTCACAGTCAATTCAACAATGGATTAGTTTTATAACAAAAATAACGTCGCTCAACCTTTAAATACTTTCCCAGTCCGTTCTGGATTCAAATGTATATCCTTGGCTTACGTGAGCATTGCTTTAAGTATTACCTCACAACGAATCAAACGTTCACATAGTTCACCAGCTTTTTTATTTCTGAGCACGCTCACATTGTGATTGTTCGGTGTATATTAAATAATTTGATTTTACATACAGCAACCGTTTTACAACATGATCAAGATCACATACACATATACTCGAACATAAAAAAACTTTACATCTCTATGAAATCTCTATTTAATATCTCCTGTAACTACACCTATTAATTCTCAAATAACAAACAGATTAAAATATGATCTCTGAAAAAAAATAAATCTCAATGCTCGCTCGACTTTTTGAAGTAATCCAATTAATTCTCCATTATTTGAATATGATCTTATGCGCTCAATATATAGTCTCACAAGTCCCACGTTTATGTACCAAATACACCTTCCAAACATTCAGTAAACCACAATAAATCACTATAATATTTATTTATATGTGTGTAGGCCCGCATTCGGTAACTAACGCGCAAAACTAACGCAGCAAAACAGGTACATTTATTACACTAATACTCCAACTCTCGGACGAATTGATTCTAATCCGTCTAATTAAAAGCACAGAGCATTCGCGCGCGGATGATTCATGTTTTGCGTCTCGAACGTGAGAACGGTCTCGTTCAATTCAACATACGAGTATTATTAAATTAACTATATATATATATTTATACCATCTCTACATTCACATATATTTAATAAATATAAATAAATAATAATAAAGTGAGCTAATAAAGCTCAGCTTCTATATATACTCTGTACATGATGTATGAAGGTGTGTGTATAGATTTAACTAACAAAAAAAAAACTATGTACCTGTTATTATGTTATATGCTGAAGCACACACAGTTTTATATGTATAATACTCGTGCCAGCATTACGGAGAGCATAAAGTCGTTCGTTATACCCATTTTGATATCATTTTAATTGCAGATAATTATTTGTGCACGAATAGTTTTTTGAAATGCAAAACGGGTTCGCGCATAAGAAACAAAAACTCTCCATGGCATTAAAATATAAATAACATATATATATATATAAATATACCTCTATATCCATTCGAATTTGATTGTCATGTTTACTTTATAAATTGAGATGATTGTTTTGTCTCTAATGCGCTCTTAGTGCGCACGGTTGTTACAGTTATATAATGACTGGAAACGTGGAAATCCTTGAGATGTTGTGCGCTACGTGTTATATGTGCATAGCAAATATGAATTGTATGTAAATGTACACTTTTGTATATAAATATGTGTGTATGCAACATATCTGCATAAAACATGACAATCAACAATTTCAATAGATGTGGGCTTGTACTTGCGTCGCAAATGCGCTTTTGTAAACATCGAGCACCGTGCTCACGCGGCACCACATCCATCAGAATGGAGCAAACGCGGAGTGCGCGTGAATAACTTATGTTAATTCGATCAAGTAGCTAATTGACGCGACACCAATTATGTATTCAGATTGTCGCACGCGGCCGGTGATCGTGCAATTTGATCTAGAAAAAAGCTGGCGCGGAAATAAATTAATGCACCGGCCGCACTTGTATTGTATTAACACGCGCATCCTTGAATGCATGCAAGCGCGCTTTTCTGCACTTGAAGAACTGGATTACATGATTTATATGCTATATTCTACATCATCAGCATTAAAGCAATTGTAGTTATTTGCAAACGAGTCAATGTATACTTGTGTAGTTTTTAGATTATGTGCTGTGCAACAATTTTCCTGACGTATGTATTTATTTAGTTAGCAAACAATAATGACATTATTATTAGTATTGTTTGTTTATATTGTACACTGACAAACATTGAGATATTTAAAAACGATTTCGTCTCAAAAATGACAATATTGTTTTGCGGAAGTTTACGCGACATTGTAGTAATACAAAATGACCGTAATATTTGACTAAAAATAACAATTATAGTTATTATGACAATATAATAGTCATGTGGAAGTTGACCGACAAAAAAGTCATACAAATAGGTCGTAAATTTAAGTCGATAATTCTAGGGTTGGGTACGAAATCCCGAGCTTCAAAATCACGCGATACAAAATTCCGCATTACAAAATCCCGAATTACAAAATCCTGCAATACAAAATCCTGCAATACAAAATCCCGCAAAAAAACTGCAATGTTTTTCTAACCAAATCACGCTTATGGAAATCAATCCTTGGGAATGGCGGATAGTGGGTCTTGGTATAGTAACCTATATGGTATTTTCAGCGATTTTGTAATGCGAGCTTTATTAATACTAATTGCGACTCAATTAACCGATTTAGTCACAAGAATGAAAATATTTTTAAAATAATAGTTATATGGATAAAAACGCAACAAAATAGTAATAATAAAAATTAAATAATACGGTAATACTAATGGCGACGCAATAAACACGTGTAAAGTACGTGTAATACTATGGAAGACTCAAAATAACGATTTAATCACAAAAATGACAATATTGGTAAAATAATAATATTTTTTTTAACTTTGGGTAAAATGAATTAAAAAATATTTCAAAATGACATGACGTGTTCTTCTTTTTAATATTGAAATATTGTAAAATCAGATCAAAAAATTATTAAAATTTTACAAAAAAAAAAATGTAATAAAAAATACTTAAAAGTCATTTTTATAAACAATTTAATAGAGCTTTGTGTAAAGTGTTTCGATTGATATAACTAAAAAAAAAATTTTTTTTGAGAAAATTGAAACCATCAAAATATTGTATTAAAAATGTAAAATGGGGAAGGTTTACCTCAGGCCGCACATTCCAATATTAGGTCTAGTGCAGAAGTGCCAAAAATATAAACTATATTAAATCTCTATAAATTACAGAATTATTATATTTTTCCTATTATAATCGTTTTAAGTTTTTATTTTATTTATCAAAATAATTTGAGTTAAATTTTCAACGCGTTTTTTAACTATTTTCTTGCGGATTTTCTCTTCGGCTTTTCATTAAAGTCAATTTTTATTTTCATTATACAAATCTAGCTTATAATAACTTAAATTATATTATTAAGTTATGATTATAATATTATTTAAACTAAATGTATTCCATTTAGCGACAAATGCTAATTTTGCGGTTATATTCGCTAAATAGTTTGTATGGGTACTTCTGAAATAGAAAAAATGAACATTTGGTAATTATTGTGATTAAAATTCATGTATCAATAAAAGATAAATATCAAAACAGTTAATTTAAATTTTCATGCAAACAAGCAATTAAATATTAATCTACAAGCGGTTGAGCAGTGTTACAGATGCCTGAATGGATATGTGAATCCAACTATTTTTAGCTGCACTTCCATGATTTCGTGTGGTGAACGTAACGATTATGACAGATCTCTCTCCACTAATAAGTCTTTAGCTGAAAAGTATAATATTCTCCGTCCCTGCTGTTAATCAAATATATTTTTCGTTCCACCATTTTTTTTATAAGTGGAGACTTTGCCAAGCAGTAGCCTTTTTTTAGTTATATCGACAATATCTGAGACAAAGCCGCACAGAATTTTTTTTCGAAATAATCGAAATTAAATTCTTTTGCTTAATATTTGGTCACTTTTATTACCACTTTTAACGCATATATCACAAAAATGTCTAATAAAAATTGTTCTGATTTTGTAATTTTTTTTTAATTTGTTCGAAAAAAAAATGCACATTTTCCATGAAATATTTGATAAATATTTGGTCATTTCCTTTGGCATCGCGTAGTGCGATGATCGCCCGAGAAAGCCATACAATGATTTTTTTAGCCTGTGGATTGTTTGCCAGGCCGTCTCGATGGCCTCGTTCAGTCCCTCTTTGTTGTTGTATTGTGGGCCAATATTGTAGACGTAGATCTCGGCTAATTCTCAAAATTATTGATTCCACGCTGTTAAAAATCGGCCAAAGTTGATCTGGACATGAATTGGGGCGTTGTCTTGTTGAAATCGCCAGCATAAACCAGCGCATTCGTAACCATATGCTGGAAAAAGAGACGACCATCTCCTGGTCACGTATTTCGTTCAAATAATGACCACGACTTCTTTTTCAAGAATCCAATGGCACCCACACCATCACAGAACCATCCCTAGAATTGCGTTTACTAAAAACTTTTTCTCTTTCTTCTTTTCATGATAATTGCCAAATTATTGCATAACGGTAAACGGTAAAATGTACATGCTCACGATTCAATCATAAATGTTGAGCTAGTTGTTTTATTTTTATCCAACGTTTTGCCGTTTGTCAAGGAAATTGTTAAAATCCAGTCAATTGGATTTAATCCTTATCAAAAGTAACGCTCAACAATTTAAGCGAATTAAATTAAATTAAATTTTCAGAGCATATATATACATTGCGTAAATCATCTTACGTAAAATAAAAATTATTAATCACCCATTTTGCGTTGTATTTCGCTAAATTTCATATGATCGCCTGACATACAATCCATTATTATTTTATATTTTATTAATAAATTTCAAATGTTGTAACTACTTTTGTGTGGTATTTCCTCATGAAATTATTACCTCTAAAATGTCATATGCTGTCATACGTGTTCTTTAATAAGTATATATATATGTATATAGTACAAACCCATAAAACGTATCAATGAATTACAAAGTATCAATCTTACTGAATTAAAATTAAGATTTACTACTCTCATTATACAGATTACGAAAAGTACTGTGACCGTAAAACTTTTATTGGATGACTCAAGAATGTAGCAAAACTTGTAACAAATAGGTATTATATAGTGCTCTCCATCAGCGATACACGATCAAAATATACAAATAACCAACCTGCGCCTATATGAAGTCATCATACAAGATGCGCTTGCGCGAGCGTCTTGAATATGCCTATAAGTACGAGTATGTGTGCGCACCCCGTTTCCTATATGTGCAATATTAAACATTCATTTAATTGCCTGTGCAATTTCCAGTTAAGCAGCGCCATACTAAACTCCTTGTCGTGCGCCAAAACGTATTAAATTGCGCTCGGTTCACCACCGTAATTATTCTGTATGGTTTACCGTAAACGCGTGCAATGAAGATTCTGTATCTTATAAATGCAACTAGCTCAAATAAAGATCGCGGGCTGAATATGTCGCGTACATTTAAACACTACTAAAAATACTAGAACGATTGCACCAATAATACTATAAACTATAAATACAAAAAAACAGAACTGATTCTCGAAATGAAAAGTGCGTGGGCGGGACGACGGATACACTCTGCAGTGCATGTGCATTACCGTACATTGTTTATTGGCATATTTTTGTGAAAATCCATTAAAAAGCACGGCGAATGCGTAAAACCTAAACTTAACGATAATCACGGCCGTTTCAATGTCGCATCACGAGTATACAGCGGCACTAACGCTCTTTTGCGATGATCGTAAAATCTAATTATTTTATTTCGCAGACGACGAATCGCCACGCGCTCAGCATTCGTAAACAAGATGTGATCTTATAGGCATTTTAATTATTGTTTATTTTGTCCAGGTAATTAGCACGAGTAATGGAAATCTATAAATGGAAGCTCATATAAACGCAGAAATTATTGGCGATTTATTTTATTTATTCAATTAATTCTGTGCGCGAACATGTTATGATATTGTGTGTGCATTTGAGTGCAGGTAAAATTGCATATGCGAGTAAAACAGTAAATACACAAATATACACGCCGTGTCCGTGTGTTGCACCTTTATGGAATGCGTTGCGAGAGAGTTGGCCATATATAAAAAAATACACACACACACACACACACGTCCTACGTACGCGCACTTGTCTATTTTATTTATGCACTTTCAGGCTCATTTGTTACGGAGGTGATTAGCACTTTCGTGCTCACATACTTTTTGGCGATCATCATTTCGACGCTGCCTCAAATGGCGCGTGCATTTAATGTGTTTACATAAAACACATTTCTGCTAAGATAAAAAAAAAACTTTACCGTGTTCGAAAGCTCTAACACACACACACACAGACTTAATTCAAAATACTGTGTAATTTGTATATATGGTATATCGTATAACATAAGAGGCTCCCGCGCGAGCGTCCGTTCTCTCAGACAAATTTCGAGTGCGCTTGTGCGCACGCGGCGAATTGCACATGCACTCAACAATATTTTGAGACAGATTTATGCGGGTAATTAACATTTAACATTTACAAAATGAGCAGATATGAATTTCAATAAATGATGTTACCGCGTGCGCAGAAACAATTAACCCAAAACTGCGCTTCGATGACTTATAATATTGCCCACCTTGTTCGAAGTGTGTGTGTGCTTCATAAATGCCGCACCATCAACACATAGCCGATTTGCCCGGACCGTTTTTTTGTTTAAATTTATTCGCTTAGCATTTGACAGACTGAATGGTGTGCCAGTGTAAAATAACGTCCGGAATATATCTGATAATAATATTTTTAAGTTACTGAATTAATAAATGTAATTTATATTGAGTTATTTTTTTTACTTCAGTATTGCGGATGGTAATTTCTTTTCACAATTAAATTTTAAACGAAACAATTTTAATCGTTAAAATGAATAACTTTAAGATGTTATTCTATCTATTTTTTGAATAAAGAAGTTGAGATAATAACAAGATTAAAGTATTTATTTATGTTTAAAAATTGCAGATAGAATATGTTTATGATTATATTATCCCCAAAATTTCAGAATGGTGCAAAATAGTGTTTAATTTAATTATAAAAAACTAAAGCTCCAGAACACATCATGAAAATTTGTCCATTTTATATATTTTATTTTACGATAAATTCAACAACAATTTGTTTTATCTAATAATTCTTTTGTTTATAAAATATAAAAGTTTCAGTAATAAAAAGAACTTGCTGAAACAGAAGCTTTATCACTAGATATTGAATACGTGAAAGGTACTCATGACAATTGGTATCGTAGATGATAACTTAACGGATAACTTTCAGGCAGCACTCTGGCACATGAAATTATTTTCATGCCCCATACTTAAATAAATTAATGTGACAGAGATTGAACTAACAATCTTAATTAACTTCGAGATATTCGAGTTTAAAATCTTCGAATTTACAAAAAGAAAGGAATCAGAGCAAAAAGCAATAAACGAGTTTAACAGATATGAAAAACACGGAGGAATTAAAACGCCTTTGTTCTAGAGACACAAGATTCAACAACATCAGTCTCAATGAATAGTTTGTGCGTTTTTTCAATTAAAACTATTAAGAGCGAAAACAAAACATTGTTTCTGAATTGATTCTATTCTTGATTTCTGGTTTAAATAGTTATGATGCCATACATTTGCATATTCAAGTTAGGATGTATAATATATGCAAAAAGTGAAAAATATAACATTTTTGTGTTTTTTTTTCTCTGTTCCGTTATGACTTACGCAATAAATTGTATTTTGAAGTATAATGTCTGAAAGTTTGAAGTAAAAATATTCCATATTCAGTGGTAGCAATTCTGCCGAGACGCTGTAAAAAAGAAGCACCTTGCAGTGTCCCTCGCAACTTGATGTTTGTCTATCTGAAAGCAAAAATCTAAAACGATTTCATTTCCGGACATTTTTAGCAAGGCCGTAACGATGCCCAATTTTAAATTTTTTTAAACATTTTAATCAGAAATTATAGAAATTTGTTCAAAAGTAGATATCGATCGGTTGTATATTCGTTGAGTATTGATGAACACCGCCTTTAAAAACAACAGATGAGAATTTTTCCTTCTTCAATACTTTCATATATATTCAACGGTGACGGTCAAGCGCTGCCGGAGGGTCGTATACTTTCCGGGAATACCTGCGAGTCCGCACTAGGAAGAAAATTTAAAAACTCATATCTTGGTCAATTCTTCGCCAAATTACTTGAAATGTTAACACAATGTTACTGACACTTTGTACTATCGAACAAAATCTACATTTGTGTAAAAAGCCATAGCCATAGCCGAGTGGGTTAACGCGTTGGCCTGGCTTATGGGAGTTCGCCGGTTCGGCCGGAGACTGAAGTGTTTTTTTTTTTTGCATGGATTTGATGATTCCCGATTCCGAATATAAATAGCAAGATATATCTCGGTGCATAGAGATATCTCAAAAATATGCGCATTTGCCCTGCAAAGTTGTTAAAGTCGCGTCAGGGCAAATTAAGACTCCTAACCATCAGGGATGTGTTGTGAGTGTTAAAGCCGAATGGTCAAACCCGTAATGGTCAATTTCCCTAGCGTGGTTTAAAAGGTTTTGTTTATAGGATATTTTTTATGTAAAACATTTTATGTAAATTGATTTTATGTTAATTGTTTTATTCAAAATAAATTATTTACGAGTTGCATACAACATGTTACTCATCCCTTCCTTCAAATTTCCTACTATTACCTGCTCATAAACTCACAATAAGATCATTCCCAGTGTGTGGTTGCAATTCAATGAATGAAAAATTTAAATCATTAAATTATAATATTTTTGTCTCTGTGTGGAGATAATGTGCAAAGTTGTTTAATGTGCATACATATATGCACATTGCACAACTATACAGAAGCCTATTTCGGGAGGTTTTAAGGAGCTCACCAAAACACTTAAACTTTACTGAACTGTACAAGAAATTGTCGTATAGTTTCATATACACTAGGTATATTAGAGCTGAGAATGCACAAATCTCTAAATTAGTTTTCTATATATTCTGGATCTATATAAACTAGTTAAAATTTAGAGCATGTCGCCAAAGTTATTCTTCGATCGTTATATAGTTAAGAGGGATTAAATTGTTGAATGATACATGTTGATAATTATATTCAGTGAAATGTTAATTATTTAAGGTGTGCTGACGACATTATTACTTTCAATGAATTATTTTTCATTGTTATTAATAGAAGAGCATAAACGTATGTGGGTTGATATGTAGGTGTACATTAAGTGCAAAATATTTGATGTTAGTGTAAAACGTTTAAAAAAAAACTAAAAAACTATATCCAATAATAACCTAAAACGCCTCAAACATATCCAGATTTCTGGAAATAAGTGATAAATAAGAATATATATTAAGATCACAAAATTACTATCTTTTTATATTTAAGAATTAACATACACAGAAAACAAGAGTATATTGACTATATAGATTCTAATAAGATTCGGTTTAAAGTGTCGGCAGAAATGCAGAGACTAGGTGCTATACGAGGGGGTTCACCGCGAGGTTATAACAACAATAAAGGGGGTAGGATCAAAGTTTGACCTAAATGTTGCAAATTAAGGAGGTTATATGGGATCATGGTAGATAAATCGATAGTTCATTTAAATACATATCACAAAAGATAAACAAGTAATAATTCAAGTGGAAATAGAGTTGTTGAGTTAACTATTGACCATACCTCTTACCCCCACCTAATATAGTCAATTATTAAAAATACTTTTATACCCTATCTTCCTTAAGGGTAGTCCGATTTTATTTATCATTTTTTACCCACTTTTGCCAATTTTAGAAAATTTAGTCAAACCTGCTCCCTCTTGAAGGAAAGGGCCGACCAACCTAATTTTATTGCTGTTTTGGACTCGGAAAGCTCATCCATTAAGGTAAATGTGGCAAAATCACGTTTGGAGCTGAGCGCTATACTGCATTTTTGTCATCTCACTTTGAACGCATGAAAAAAACACAATTTTTATGATTATTTCCTCAATACTTATACAGATGTTTTTTTTATTGTTTTTAGTACTTATTACTCATAAATATTTTTTTTTGTTTTTAAACAACCTGGGCGTGAAAAGTCTTCTTTTCCATTTTTTTTTTCATTTTAGTATTTTTGCGCGTTTGGAACATAGCTAGAAAAAGGCTATTCAAATCTTAAATACTTATTTATTATATGAACACAATTGGTTATTTTGGCTCTTAAGGTACAATTTCATATGTCTTAACTCATAACTAATAATAATTTTAAAATATGTGACAAAACGGTAAAGTAAGATTATACAAATATAAGTATTACTACATAATATAAGCTTTTAGATTTATATTAATTTAAACAAATCTAAGTTTTTTAGATATCTAATTATCCTTTCATTTCCGTCTGTATCGTCACTGGATAATTGTTGAATGGAGAAAACACCAAACGATGTTCTCTCCACGTTTAAATTGAGACAATCCTCGATCACATGTTTTATAGTAATTTGGACGTTACAGAATTCGCAAACTGATGGTGGCTCAGTCTTCATAAGGAACTCATGTGTTAGTCTGGAGTGCCCTATGCGCAATCTTGTTAAAACAATGTTTTCTTTCCTGGATAGATGCTGAATTAAAAATGGTAATTTCGTGTCTTGTTTGATGGCCCGAAGCTTATTATCTTGAGGTGATATTGATAACCAGGTGTTATTTTCATTTTCAAGTAATTTCTTGAGGCAGACAGCAACAAAATCATCCGGAACAAACAATTTTATATGTCGGGTTTTTTGTAGTGTTGCTTGTTTCGCTTAATATCCGCTATTTCATTGCCGGCTATTTTAACATGTCCTGGGATCCACATAAGAACAATCTGGAAATTCTTCAAATTATTTATTATCTTAAATATGTTGACAACTTTGGGATGGGATGAGAAGTTATTAGATATCAGCTGTATGGCATTGGATGAGTCGGAGCATATGAGAATTTTTTGTGGTTCGATAAAATTCTTGTTGGTTAAATATAGCGGTTATTTTTATTGTGTTTCAACAACTATGTATTAACTGTAAATTCAAGTTTCCATGGAGTGTAGATAAAGGATATGGATTTATAAAATTGGGGATTATTACATTAATCTTATCAAAAACATCTTGGCAACGGTATACAAATGATTTTGACAGTCTTCTCTTATAAATATTTTGAAAAGTAATATCGGTTTTCAATGTATAGATGTTTTTTTTTAATATTTTTGTTATTATTTTAATGTACTGTTTTTTGCGTCTGTCTTTAAGAGAACAACAACCACTTTCAGACAACAAACTAACTAACGGACTGGATCCAAATGCACCAATCGCAAGTCTAAGATCATTATTGAGAATTGGCTCAAGAGTTTTTAAAATATTTTCACTGGTTAAAGTAAAATATTGAAGCACCATAATCCAAGACTCCAGACTGTATTAGAGATTGGTAAACATTTAAAATATTTTCACGCCCTATACCCCAATTAATATTACTAATAGTTTTAAGTATATTAGATTGTTTAACATATATATGTTCCGCTTAAGTGTCATAATATGCGTTTTCCATGTTAATTTATTGTAAAAAATAAGACCTAAATATTTATGTTCTAAGGTGAAAAGAATCGGCATATTGTCCAAACACAACATTAGAACCCGTAATTTTTCTTTGTCTATGAAAAAGTACTGCTTTGGTTTTTTTAGTAGAAAATTTAAAACCAATAACTTTAGCCCACTTTGACACATTATCCAACGATGCCTGTAATTTTTCAATGCAATCTTTTACTGTTTTTGCCTGTACAAATAGTGTCGAATCGTCTGCATACAGTATGTAATCAGAGTGATCTGGTATATTCCATCGTATAGAATCTACTCCTCGCCTTATGGAACTCCATTATCTTGTTTGAATGTTTGAGATAGCAGTTTTAAAATGATTGGTCTCCAAACACGATCATATGCTTTCTCTAAATCGAAAAAGACTGCAACCATGTGATTTTTGGTAGCGATAGTTTCTAAAATTTTACTCTCTAGTATCAATAAAGGATCGTAAGTTGAGCGATTTTTACGAAAGCCATATTGGTGATTGTTTAGAAGATTCTTTTTTCGATTTCCCATGAAAGACGTTTCGAAACCATTCTTTGCATTGTTTTTTAGATAGTATTGCTCAAGCAAATCGGAAGATAACTAGATTGCATCTTGGGATCTTTACCTGGCTTGTGTATAGGTACAATTAGGCTTTCACACCAATTTGATGGATACGAACTTCCAGGCCAAAACTATAAGTTTTCGACTTTTAGCTCTTTTTTTACGGAAATCTTCAAGAAAAGGAGTTGACGGGTTCTGTTAGAACTTAGAAAAAGCTCTGCGACGGGCTTTGATAGAATCAGCAATTTCATCCTACCACCAAAGAACTGGTGCTCTTTTCGGTAGAGACGATGTTTTTGGAATTGATACATTCGCAGCATTTAATATGTTATCTGTTATG